>JAVQJG010256628.1:0-31141 GCA_036024015.1 Craterocephalus amniculus | reverse complement strand
AGTATGTATACACAGTACGTTCCTAACGTAATCTGTTTTTTACAGGACAAATGGCATCTGTAATAATTGTCAAACAGCTGATCGCAAGCTGTTGACTGTAATCATTACTCAATGCTATTGAAATAAAATGTGCTCATACAAATCTGCTGCAACTATATTCACCTCCTTCAACAGGAGGAATAAACCTCTTAGTAATTTATTTTCAGGGTGGTGCTAATGCCAAGACCAGCTTACTAAGAAACTACTTAAGGCGAGTCATAAAATCTGCATGCCATCAACTGGAGCTTTGTTACAAGCTGCTAGTATCCAGGGTCATAACCTGTTAATGATCTCACCACCACTATATAAACTATCCACACAACAGCACACATAATTAAAAATGTCACACTATCTCTCCAATCTTCTCTGATCAGACAGTTATGAAGGTTATGATGAGCAGCTCCAGAGTGACTCCCAGTTCCTGTGCTCAGACCAGCGGATGGACGCAGAGTTGGTTGACAGACTGGTGTTGCAGCTGAACAGGATCTACCCCCAAATACTCGATGACAAGGAAGCCTGCAAGGTCACTGCAAAATTATGACACTTCTACGCTTTTTTTTAAAAAAAAGGGAGAAACAGAAACATACCTATTTTTTTGCATCTGAATAAGGGTGTGGAAACCTAAATGTTTCATGTCAATAGGATGCCATTAGGTTACAGTACTTTCTCATTGATACCAATACTTTTTACCCCTCGAAAGATAAATAAAATGCTACATAAACATTTCTGAAATGCCAAAATAATTATATCACGCATAAATATAAGATTATTGACAATTTTAATGGAAATTAAAACACATAATAGTAGTATGATTTATATGATAAATCATAATGTGCTATAACCTAAATTAAACCAGTAAAATATCAAAACAAAACAAAGCATCATCACTACCACTTCCACATCTGATAGGCTGCCATAACCATGTGACACAGAAAGAATGCACTGTGGTTACGCTTCACGTGCAGTGTTGTTGCTTCAAACTCTCAGAATTGAAAACAAATGGCATGTTTTTTATCAGCAGAATGGTACTGTATCTGGATACTCCCAAAAGTATAGATTCCAATACTTTGACTGGCTAGTTTGAAAATATCTACTCCAAATGATCAAATAGCTTATCCCTAATTTAAATTTATTCTAGTGTAGGTTAGTGAGCTTGTTGTTATCCATAGCTTCCATTATTATATCAATTGGCCTCCCATCCAGGATGTATCCTGTCTCCTTACCCTGGTTAGGCTCTAGCCTCTCTGCAGCTCTGAATTGGATCAAGTGGATATACATGAAAGAATGATTGATGATCAGACCTTATTTTAGGAGATGTCAGGGCAGACAACTTGGTCATTTTTAAAGATTCACAAATATGCCTTTCAGCTGCATGTGCAGTGATTCATCTGAGCATCTGTCTCCCTGCAGTTCAGGAGGCAGAGTGTGCCTACCACAGTGCGCTTACCTGAACTATTGAAGCTCCTGGGCACAAAAGGTGAAGAGGCATGTCATGAATTCTACAGAGCACTTCACATCCATGCTGAGGAAATCTATGCAAGCCTGCCCACCAGAATCAGACAAAGAGGTGAAACCCTGTAATGCATCATTATGGACACTGCTTACAAGACAGTGACCAGAAAAATTATAGTCCCATGTCAATGTAGAAATTTATCATATTGTGAGTTTTAGAAACTGCTCATAATTCATTAAAATGAATGCTGTTAAATGCATGCATCCATATAATCAAATATGGATTAAAAATCTCATCTTTGCACATATTTTTATTATCAATAGTACTAGATATCCAGTTGCATTGCTCTTTTTGTATAAAAAAGGAAGGATTCAACTTTATCATGTATGTTTCTAGTGGGAAGGTGAGCAGCTTCCACATTGTCCTAGAGTGCTGGATCCCCTGCTGTGTACATTACGCATATAGGCTTATCCTGGTTAAGATGCAGAGGAAAGCCAGTGTGCTGCCTGCACCGCATTTCAATGTTGTTGTTGCAATGTCGATGTTGTTTAACCACTGTGATTCTCTGTCGTAGAGATGGCTGATTCAAAATGGGCTAACAATGTGGGAATCCTCCAAAAGCGATATGTGCTTAATGACAAAGGTATTTCAACATGCATCTTTAAGTTGGTAACAGTAAAGCAATAACAAGCACTCTGTTTCAAAGCCTCAAATTTAGTAATTGAGATAGTTGATTATTGGTGTAACACAGTGGTTCCTAAACTTTTTCTGCACCCAAGTATAGCTGCAGCCATGGATGTGTAGCTCTTATAGTTTGTTCATTCTTATCTAACATTGAAAAAAAAAGGTTTTAAACCTTTTCTGGGTAATCAAGTGTATGCAGCTTTGTAGCTTTAACTGTTATGAAGTTAATTATCTCATCACCGATGGTACCGCTGCAACCAGGAGCTAAGATACTTCCTCTCCATTACATCTGGTAATAGAATAGGTTTTTGTACAGCTTAATGGGGTTAATCCACACACCATCATGCAACACATTGCTGACTTGAGACTTGTTCATCATAATTCTTTTCACACTCAAACAGTACTTTTTATACTTCCTTCCCACCCACAATGACAACCTACAAAGGTTTTCCACAGTCTACAGTCATTTTTTGAAAGACGCCGCTCTCTAAAGCAACTTACATCTGAATACCCCAGCGATGCCGACACTAGTCTGTGCTCAGACAGTTAAAATAATCTGCAGGCTTACTTACATGTTCTACTATACTTCCCTCATATCACATGAGTGCTGCATTACAGAAACATTTTAGGGATATGTCTACATTTTGATTTTACAGCTATGAACTGCAAAAAAACAAAGTTTTCTCAACATGCATTTTCTGATTAGATTGGTCTAACAGAACAGAAGTTTTTTTATGTGACATTTTTTATCTGACACAAAAAAGTGAAATCTAATTGAGCTGTGTTGCAGTCTTAGTTTGTATGAGTGTGAATAAGGGTGCCTCCATATCCCGTCATTCATCCACACATAAGCCCCTTAAGCTCTTCTAATCTATGCTCTTCAGCGAACATAGTGGCCTGCTGGACCTTTTAACCCCTGGAGCAGAAAATGGGCCCCATTGCTCAGTGCTGGTCTGCCATTCATCATCCCATTAGATCCAGGGCTCTACCTTTGTGGGTCTGTTAAGCTCACGTGGAAAGCGGTTTCCTCTGCCTTGCAATCCTTTGAGCAGTCAGGGTGCATCCGCTGGGTCAAAAGCATGACAGTGTGGAAATGGGTCAATCAATGATTCCTAATCACTCGTCATACAATACAATTAGGGCTTGTTTAGAAGCTGAACTAGTAATGAGTGTTTCACAGAGCAGCTTTGGACTTGCTTGTCCACACATTAATTAGATGTCAAAAATCAATTATGGCTGTTTTTTTCTGTGCTTCTTCAGGACCAATGTTCTTCTTAAGCTGTTTCAGTTTTGTGGTTGGCATTGCGTTTCTCTACTATTATGGAGGTGAGCCTATCAAAATCATGGTGTGAGTGAAGACTATTATTAACAGCTGTTCTCTGGATATTTTTTAACACCCCACCCCCCTCCCTTTTTTTTATCTTCACACAGAGGGTGAGACTTTGAGAACCGCTGGAGCGTTTCTTCACTGCTCTGCAGCAAGACTTTGTAAAGATGCTAAAGATGTTTTCATTTCCTATGCAGAGGAAGGAAAGCAGAAATAATGAGGCCATTAAGGTGCTGAAAGGCTTCAGAAGTCGTCCTTTGAGAAGAGCAAGCTGTGAAACTTGCCTCTTTGCTGTGCCAAAATAATTTAATAGCCTCCTCTCTGTTGCAGCCTGCGTCAAGTCTGGCTGTGTTTGTTTTAAAAATGCAACCAACAGCATTTTTGATTTTCCAAAAGTTTGCCACATTCAAACTAAATAGGCCACAGGTTATTAGTATGACAATAATGGATACAAACATTATTATGCTTCATTTCGTTTGTGACAAATTGAACAAATCAGTAACATTCTCCATATAAGCCTGTCATCTACTGAAATTTAAAGGTACAATGTATTAGAATTACTGATGTCTCATGGTAACGATGGACATAGAAATGACTTTAAACACCAACCACAGTTATGAAGGGATGGTGGCGATCAGTGGCTACAATTCTTGAGGGTGTGAACATGTTGTCATTGGTGAGCAGATCCAATGACCTCAGGTGCAGCAATGACTGCACCATAGCTAACTACTGCAAAATTGTGCACATGTTTTTTGTCTTTTTCTATGTGCCTTTTGAGGCGTAGCTTACCCCAAACAATGCTCTGACACCTCTCAAAGTTTGCACTGCAACATTACTTTCAGATCTAACTTCACCCACAGAGTTGTTTTTCCATTCAGAGACACCACAATAAAATTGGTGGCACAAACATGGCAGCTGTGTATTTTTACCTACTTACTCACAGAAAGCAGATAAAGCCAATTGGCTCATTCTAAGATAATAAAAACAAAACAGTTCTTTCAATGAAGCGATTAGATACCAGTACAAACACAGTTATTAGGGATAGATTAAAATTTCATTGTTTCACATAGCACCTTTAAAGTTTAAGTGGGTGGAAATCGAAGAGAGTTTTAGACAAAACTTTTCACATGTAACTTTTGTTTTGTCTGAACCCAAGGATGTTCTTTCCTTAGTGGAAGGCAATGGGATGAAACATTTCCTTACTGGTAATTTAACAACCAACTAAAGTTATGTGAAATGAAAGAACAACCTCTTTCAGCTCTCTATATATCAAAACATAAAATAAAAAAAATAAAAATAAATATATATATATATTTATATATATATATATATATATTTTTTTTTATTTATTTATTTTTTTTACCTATATATAGTGCATTTCCTTAACTAAATTTTTATTACAAATTGAATGACTTGTAGGAGCCAAAATAGTATTTTGCATTCATGAGGTGGCACAGGTGTTTTGCAGCATTAGCATCTGGGTGGTGGCTGTGTTGCTGTGGATGTGTGTCATGAAGGTGAACCACACCTCACTGGTTTTGTTTGTGTTTGGAATGGATCAGAAAGTGGGGTGAACTCGGCGGTGTCACACATTTTGTTGACCGCGTAATAAGTATAATGCATAGCGCATCCTATGTGTATGTATAGTATCTGTTATGGCTTTTCCTTTGAACTAAAGGCGGACCAGTGGATATGAATCTGAAAGAATAAAGTATCGTTGCTAACACAGAAGTCCGTGGAGTATTAGTGGAACGCGCGTATGGCAACTAACTACAACCCTGAACGCACAGCGGCCCTAATATAAAGTTAATCGTTTTGCTGCAACAACTCTTGTGGCAGTTAAATGGGAGTCATTGAATGTTTACACTGGAAAATATGTGCTTACATACAACTTCAGAACCAGTCTAACTGAAAATATATTAATAAAAAATACATCTGGATTCAATTCACATTGAATATTGCGTACTGTATTGCATTTTAGTCACAAAGGGGGATTTAAATTTGTTGCTGCCAGTTTTTATTCATCCACCAGAGTAATTGTTCACTAAAGCATTTAAATCTCCACTTTTGCATCAGTATGTGCACTAGAGGGCACTGCTCCCTCAAACAGGACACAGGATAGGATGATGGAAAGTGTGGTGGTGTGTTCTACCAATGATAATCAGGCAACACACTGTACCACCACTGTTCATTAATGATGATAGATTAATTGAATGAGTCAACGTAACTAAATGAAACGCTATTTCAAAAGCTGTTTATTCAGCTGCTCTAGAAAGCCTTATCTACTGAATGGATGCTATCTTTTTTAATGTATAATCTTGTAGAACTATGGCCGAGTCAATTTGTTGGAGGGTAGTGTAACGTTGTTTTTAGTTTTTGCTTCAGTCTTTCCTGCAAAGAGAGCAGCAGATGAGAGAGCAGAGTCAAGGAGAAGAAGGAGGGATAAGGAGGTGCTGAAGCAGTCTGGAAATGTCACCATGAGTGATAGTTGAGTTAAAATTGGCATCCACATCCCCACAATAGAGCTACTAAAAAAAAATCTTCAAATCACAAGAGCTACAATTCCTACTTGATCATCAACATCCTCTGATCTTCGACCCCCACAGAGTCGCTTTGTTTAACGTTAAGAGCGGGGATGGAGCCGGAACAGCAGGCACCATAGATATACATTATGTATATGTTTATATATAGAGATATCAGTCCACAGATCTGCCCTGAGTGAGGCTATGCCTATCATAAATCTGGCTCTTGCTGTTTCCACGGTTACGAAGGATAGTTGTGGAGGAGGAGAAAGATGAAAATGATGATGTTGCTTTGTCATCTGAAAAGTGCTTTGTCACAGTAGTACTGCAGAAATATATGATTACACATGAAAATTATTCAGGTATTCGAATAATTATATAAAACAGACTCAAACATCTTTTATAACCTTCTGCTGAAGATACCAAAGTGCATTAAATGAACATTGACTTGGGATCTAATTGTGGTTTTAGTGACATAGCTGAAACACAGTTTAATTAAGGCTTCCATTTTAATAAGCAGTTGTGTTGGGGTCTGAGCTGTGTTGACTCTGACTCACTGAATGCTGCCAGCGCAGAGCCACAGACACAGTCCATCTTCGCTCACTCCAAAGAGATTCATGGCAAAACCAACATGATTAGAATTAAATAGTGGGCACAAAGCCTGCTGGACAGATGTATCAGCCGTGGTGGGTCAGGACCTCTTAAACCTGCGCTGTCTAGAAAAAAACAAATCTGCTCCAGTGTCATCACTGCAATTAAAAATCCTGTGTGTGAGACTGAGCGTTCATGTCTGGCTGGTGCATGGGGGTCACTGCAGGACAATGGGGAAACAAGACAGTGTGAGATCACGTGGACCTGATTGCTGTTGTCTCCACTTTCCTGTTTGTCCACCAGGAACAAATCTGTTTTCAATGCACCAGGCCTGTTTGCCGCTACAGCTGTTTCTGTCAGGTGCGTTGTGTTTTCAATGGGCCCATGGGCAGTGCAGCACAATGATTTTCTGGTAAATGAACGGTGGTTGGAATTTGTTTGTTTTTTGGTAGAAACTTCTGTGGGAGCCTGGAGAGGTCACCTTGTGGTTCTAGGTCAGGGAGGGGGTTTAGAGGCCCAGCTTAGAAACAGACAGGACCTAAAACATGCTGAGCACATGGAAGTGTTTAAAGAGCAAACTGCACAATGAGATGGGAAGAAAATTGTCTTTTATATACAAAGATTTTCAAAAAGAAAAAAGAGCAGTAGAACGGAGTTCATTTGTTAGATATGTGAAAGTCTAGAGCAGGGATGCCCAAGGTCAGAGTTACTATCCTGCAACTTTTAGAACCTGAGTCAAACAAATGGTTCGTTACCAGGTCTCTGCAGAGCTCAATAACATGTGCATGGGGTAATTCAGTCAGTTGATTCAGGTGTGCTGGAAAAGAGAAGGCTCTAAAAGCTCTTCAGGCCTGGCCTGATAAGTGCCGTGATTTATATTAATATACTAGCACAAATGGAAGTACGGTATATAAGGCAAATAATTAAATAATTTCCAACAAACTTAAAAGTCATATTTTTTTATGACCAGCTTTTTTCTTTAAAACAGCCTGAACAAACTTCCTTGTATTTCGTTTATGCAGTCTTCAGGAATAATTCTCCAGGCTTCTTGAAGGACACTTGAAAGCCTTTCTTTAAATGTGGACGGCATTTTTTCAATTTTCTACAAAGAAACTGAGGAGATCTGCGCTCTGGGAAGGATTCATCATGTGGTGCTGCAGACTTCCAGTCCTTAGCTCTCCCTGTAGCAAAGAGAACCACAAAGAACGGTGAGTCATTGAAAGATGTGATGAGAATGAAAAGGATGCACATGATGAAAACAGTAAAATGAGGAAATATAGTCTAGAAAAATGGCATCCCATCCCTCCACTAGGATCCCACACAAGTGCCAATGTCCAATACTTTAACCCTTTGTCATCCTCCACATTTTTCAGTGATTATCCTGAATCTTAGCAAAGAACTGATTCAATAAACCTGCCTGGATCATCTCTAGTAGTTGGTTTGGGTATGTAATACCTAAATAAAGTGTTTGTTATCCCATTGCTGTTTCACATTTTGACAGTGTCACTGTCATTGCTTTATTATTAACCTTTTATCTCAGCCATTTGCTAAAAATGTCTTTTGTATTTTTGTTGTTCAAAGGAAAAGAGAAATGCAAAGAAACATTTCTCTTTTGCCTCTTTTTCATAGTCTGAATGTTAAGGGGTTAATAAGACACTTGATATTTTTTTCTTTCCTTTGTCACAATTTTGTGAGTAGTAATACACCAGAATACCTGCATGTGTTCTTGCTTAGTGGCTACGGTTTGGTCGGTGAACTCCAAACGCTGTGATGAAGATATTGACCAGCACTATGATAAAAACCAGGCCTGTGGCCAAGTTTTTCATCGAGTTCGGCCTCCAATGTTTTTGCTCATCATTCAGATTCCATCATACTGTGGACAAAGCCAGGAAACACAATTTCACAACAAACATGAACTCAGCAAATTTCTAATCAGTAGCTATCTAATTTATTTTGGGACTAAAGCCAGTTCTCTACGGTGTCCTGTCAACCACAAATCTATTCACTTAATTCTGGTTAAAAGAATTTATGTGTGTAAGTGACAAGAGAAAATGTTCCCAGAAACTTAGGTTCAGTGTGTAAGCCAAAATGTTAATAAAAAATATATATACTGTATAATAAATCTGACATAAGTATGTCTGCACAGTTATGTGGTGGTTTGCAACTTCATTTCAAAGCATGAGTGGAGTCAGCATGTTGTCCACATGTCTGAGTACTCCCATTTTTTTTTTAGATTATGTTTGTGCTTTATGTTTTAAATACATATTTTATTTATGTTTCAAGGAGTAACTTTAAATCAGTTAAACCCTAAACCCTACCATCCCCCAAATGACCAGACTTTCTGAAAATTCATCACAGATCAAATTAAACTATTCTGTGAAACAAACTGTGCCTCCTCTCCCAGTAGAAACACTTAAAGCTTTTTAAACGGGGCAAATAATTTATTTTGAGAACCACAGAAAGATATTACCAACTCATAGAGGCAACAGACAAAAATAAATTTTAAAAAGCTTTGGGTTTATTACAAGAGAATAAATCAGCAGGAGAAAATGGGTTCCCTTCTGAATTGTACAGGGATTTAAGGATCTAGCTAAAGGGATCTTTATTCCCTTTAGCTAGAACAAGTCAACCGGGATGCCCTTGTCTCCTCAATTTTTAATTTGACTTTATAGCTGAAGCAATTCAACAGGATCCAATAAAAGGCTTTCAGTTGGGTCTGATGGTGTATAATTATCTGATGGTGCATTCACAGTTTTTAAAAAATACCACTTGGCTGCTCAGATGAGATTTAACTCATCTCTGTTTGAGGGCAATGATGCTCCTTCTTGCATTTCTGCATTCCTTCAGGCAACTTTTTATACAACTAAGATCCTTTTTGAGGGCTTTATTAGGTTCTGATATGACTTTGCCTGTCTTTAGGGATGTTGAGAAACTGTTTTGTGACGGGAATGCATCTAAATTCATTTCTAGAATGTATGTTGTTGATTGAGGACCCATAACCAGGTCTGCACAAATCCAGACTGACATGGGAATTGGATCTCAGGGTTGCAGCTGATAAAGAGCATTTATGCCAAAAAAGCTTTTCAGCCACTAATAATACTCAGAATAAGCTGATTAATTAAAATTTCTTACATCACTTATATCTCACCCCAGTAAAATTACATCAATTTAAATCTAACCTACCAGAGATGTGCTTCAGGTGTATTATTGAGTTTGGTTCCTTCTTCTACTGTATTTAGCAGTTAGTGGTTCCTTGAATCTTGGGAACTAATGCTCCATTAGATCCTGAACTTTGTTCACTGGGGAACTTTACAGCCTTAGACCGTTCTCTAACAATGCAAAGAAATGCATTGCAATGCCATGGGAATCCAAGTCCGCTCTCCCTACAAACAGATGCTCTTCGGAGATGAATAGTTGCATTCCCCTGTCTGAGAAACTGTCTGAGAAACCAAAACAACAACAAAAATCTCTGGTCCCAAGTACTTAATCCAGTGTGTTTCGTATTTGTTGCTTCCCTTCTGTTCTTATACGCACTTGCTTTTTTTCTTGTCCTGGAGTTAGTGTTGCTGTTTGATAGGCTAAGGACTTCACTGTAAATTGTCAATCTTTGCCCCGTGTTGTTGTTAACTTAACATGTTATGTTAAAATAATAATGAAGTAGTCATTACAACTAAATGACACCATGTCAATGATATAATACTTTAATGCTGTCATCCTCATTATGATGACATAACAGCCTATGAATTACAGATTAACGTGTTCCTGGAAGGAGTGTGTGTATGTGTGTGCATACATGTGTATTTGTAGACAATTACCCAAGGTCAATCGGTGCAGGGACCCTGCCTGACTGTGAGGATGTCTGAACTGCCTGTGTGGGGGCTGCAGTGGGGGGGTTGTGGGAGCAGTATGTAGGCCACTCACATCACGCACCACTGGCTCTATTAGATGGAGCTACATCCACATTTGAGGGAGGGGGGGGGGGTATCAAGGGATGAAGGGGAGCAGGGTTCACAACAGTCAAAGAAAGCATAGGAGGAGGGATTAAAAGTGTGACAGACATGGGATTGTGATATTCTGGTGTAGATGAGAGGGGTGGGGCTGCCTGGAGTGGATAAAGAAAAGGTGAAAGTCGCTATGAATGCACAATGATTAGCCTGAGTATAATCATGATAAATTACCATTTTGCCATCTTGTAACAGAGCAAATGTACAAATTGAAGATAAACTGCACCTCTTATGTGTAAATCTAAGGAATATCAAAACATCCATTTGGTCCTCTACTAAAATACTTTTATAAAGCTTATTTTTAGAATATTATATTCATAGAATCAGAGGGGAAGGACTCGTCGTGGTTTTTCAGATGTGGATAACAACTAAACGCCTCTCAGTATTTACTCATCCTGATTTAGCCGAGGTGATTCAGCCTGACCTGACTAAAGTTCACAAACCTGTTGACCGCCGTGTCAAAAGAAAAGGAAAAAAAGAAGAGAGAGAGCTAAATCTGCACTGCTGCTCATCCTCATTCTACAAGCTAAGTGATGCTTTAATAGATGAAAATGTTAAAATCTCTGGTTGCTTCTTACATTTAATTCATTCATTCATTTTTTTCTTCTTTTTGATCCCGACACATTCACGGACACATATTGACACGTTTTAACACGTACACTACAGAGAGCTGAAGCGGCCTCCCTCCATTGACTCCCGTACGTGCTGACAAACTGAAACCTTGTGAACCCTGACCTTGTTGCCGTGGTTACAGCAAGAGTCCAATTGGTAATGGGTTGTTTTTCAGTAGACGATTTGTGAGGCGGATTCAGGGGCTGGGCGAAGGGGATTAGACATAAAGGTAGCGAGATATAAAGAAAACAAAAGACACCTCTGAAGAACTCAGGGTTCGTTTTTCTCACCTATGAAGATAAGCAGGACCCCGACTGTGACCTGCAGACAGAGAGAGATACTGATTAGGGTGACGGTGGGGGTGTAAAAGGAGTTGTTTGGCCCATGGTCCAGCAGGGCCTTTAACTGGGAGGCATTGGCCATAAGTAGAGCCACATCCAGCATGCTCTCAGCTGCACTCTTCTTATTGGCATAGTTGTTCATGTTCAGAGGGACTGGTCTGGCCTGAGCATCTGGGTGGCTGGCCTGGGGAGAGAAGAATGTAATTGGCACAGGAAAAAAAAGATGTTTATGGCTTGGAGATAATGCCTGAGAGAAGAATGCATGTAAATAAACAGAAAACCATACGCCGCTATGCTTTGTTTTTCCCCCCTTTTCTTTCTCCAAGCTGACAAACGCAGCATGCTGATGAGACTAGCAGTCATCTTGTGCTTCCTGTGCACTGATGGTGAGGATCTGTTTGCCATTCTGAGATAATTAGCGCGAGCAGCCATTACTGAAGAGTGACCCTCGAAAGCATAACATTAGAGCAGCAAAAAGAATCCTGAACAAGTCAGCATGCGCAGTTTGTGTTTACGGTTTCAAATCCTATTCAGTCATGAATTTTCTGATGTTATTGTGACCTTCGGGGCATAATGCACCGTTTCCAGTCAGCCTGGGCTGCACTCAACCCGTCCACAATTTGTTTACTTTACAAATCAAAGAGGTGATGATTGACTGTCCTCTGCCTGTAATCAAGCTGCAATGTGGAGTGATGTGATGACCCTTCAGTCACATCCCAGTTTCTTCATAAGTATTACCACTTAGCTGCAGATCTGTAATGAAAAAGACCCTCTTTTTTATGACAAAGTGCATTGATTTATCAAAACTTAATTTTAATTAAATGCAGGAAAATGTGAGAAATGCAGATTATTATTACTCTATTTAGAATATCATATCCTCCTTATGAATGATCAGCTGGTAGTGGAAGAGAGTAAAGAAAAACTTTGTTTTACAATAAATTGATTCTTGTGTGGGTGACGATTACATAACACATGATCAGCTTGTTTTTGTGTGTGCATGTGTCCAATCCATCCCAGTGGACTCTGAACTGAAATGGAGCAAATCAAGCACAGGGAGCAGCAGATATTGGAGGAATAGTTTGCTTGTTGGTGAATGAGAAATCTCATGTCACAGATACATTTTCATTTGGATCGCTTCAGCTGAATGAACCTCCGCTCTTCAGTGATGCCTGGCTGACATCCAGGCACTGCCGCTGAAAACCGAACGGTGTCAAGGCCAAAGCCATAAGATTAACGCTTTCTCTGAACATGCAATAATCAACAGCTTCTTCCGGAGCACCGAAACTCCCTTTTTTTTCTCACAATATGGCCCTGCAGCTGTGGAGAAGATAGTTTGTCAGAGATTAAACAAACCACTTGGTTGGTAAGAGCTGTCTTCACTCTGCAGCAGCGACAAAGACAAGGAGAGAGAAAAAGAGGAGCTGCACCCTCTAATTTGCCACAGAATAGGCTACAGTTGAATTACAGTGCCTTTAAGATATTCACAACAATCAGCTGGCATGGGTTAAGTTGATGTTTGAGGGGAAGTAAAAGCTGAACCGAGGGTGTGGTTGTTGGGGTTAGCAAAGAACTGGAGCTATGCTGCAGCAATTATGATGATGCATTTTATTTCAGTACCACACAAGCCGTGCTTAATTCTCTTAATAAGCAATTGCTTTTTAGGTCATGGATTATATGTGTGACTAGCCAAGTTCTTCGTCTGGCATTGAAATGTTTAGTTTGGAGTTTATAATCTGGCTTCATGGTGTCTGCATTCTGAAAATATTCAACAAACCTTAAAAAGTACAACAATTAAAAACAAAACACTGTCTCCATATCCCACTTACTCGGAGTCACAATGCCTTGTGCTGGGACTCATCACGGCTCCTCAAAACATGTTTCCCTACATACCACTGGAGAGTGGCACGGTGTGGCGTACTGTAGCTAACTTGTGACTGTGATTTGGGGCAAATGCCACAAATAAAACTCTGTCGTGACGTGTTGGGTTCAGCCATTCTGCTCTCAGACACTGACATAGGCTTTTCAAAGGCAGCTCTTTATCCCCGAGTCAACACACCACAGTGAGATAATACCTGTTGTGAGATCACAGGTTGGAAACATGGAGTCTCTGTGTCTAGAAGCACAGAAGCTGATTTTTTTTCCCTCCTAAAAATCAACCATAGATGTTGACAACCTCCTCCTGTGGACTCAGGGTCGAGACTTCAGGCCGAGCTTTTTTCCGACTGCCCATTCATATCAGATACAGAACAGTTCAATTTAAGACGCTGATTTCAAGTGTTGGAAATCTTTTTTATCAAAAAACATTTGCATAGATTCCTTCTCCCAGAGAAACAAATACTTATTGGCCGGCGAGCTAATCTAAAACTAGTGTTATCCAGTGTTATCTGATCTAAGTTTCAACGCTTTTTGTAATGAATTATTCATGCAGCATTTTATCAGAATCAGGCACAGGGGAGGACAAACCGATGGAAGGGATGGTGAGGGAGATGAAAGCAGGGAAGAAGACCACTGAGAGATGAAACAAAAAAAAGTTGTTTGAATGAGTTTCAGCTGTGCCTCACCGTGAAATAACAGATAGATTCATGTAATAATATTGAACATGTCCTGCTTTCTGGAGAGTCGGATCAGATGTCGCTGAGGTTGCAGAGGCTGTGCATAAGACAGAAAGAGATTGTTTAAAATTCTATTTTAAAGGAAAACTGAGGGGATAACCTCTTTTAGGCAGATTTTATCTAAATTTTATTTAGGTTGCTACTTTAAAACCAGGTGCTAACTCACCTGCACCACAGATAGTTGCAAAGCACAGCTGTGGGAACGCTGGAGCCTCTACCTTCCTTGAGATTAAATGCATTAAATTTAATAGAATCTACATTCAGGGGCCACGGAAGGTTGTGTCTGACTTCCCAGGGACAGAATTGAACTCATTCAACTAGCTCACCTAATCCTAAACCCTCCCCCTTTTCCCACGTTGTCACACAGATTATGGCACCCTTAGCTAAATACCCCAATGTCAGTTACAGAGAGACAATGCTGCGGCTACTGCTTTGTACCACTAAGCTCTGTGTCTGACATGAACAAGGCTCTTTGCAGCAATAATGTGAAGCACTTAAGACATTCTAGGATTCAGCATTTATTATTAAATTAATTGAACTAGTTGTTGAAAGACCAAATTAACTTTGTGACTGGATGGATGGTCCCCCCGCCCCTTCTTTGCTTTCCATCCATCATGTCGCATCAGCGGCCCTCTCTTCTCACTCACCTCAAACTCTGGCCGTTCTCCAGATGAAGATCGACCCAACTGTAAATCTAATTTCCATGATTCTCTGTAGAGCTTTTAGTTTTACAGCCTTACACAGAGCAAAGCAAACATGCCAGCTCCAGAATGCGGTCCATCCAGCTGTGGCACTTAAAGAATTAAACACATTTTTGCTCTACAGAAAGCTACGCTGTAAAAATCTAATCTGAAAGGGGGGGGGGGACAACAGCACAATAATGCGCTCTTTATGTGCTCGGATCTTACACATTGCATTGCTAGTGTACGATTTCAGGGTGAAAAAAAAACACAGAGCCAGATATTAAAAGGCTGTGGAGAGTCTGCAGTTATCTCCATTCCACAAAACAACCATGGATTGATTCCTCTCTTATCGATTCATGCTGGTGGGAGACACATTGTAAATGAGATCAATCTGCCAGTTTATCGAGCGGAAGGAAGGGTATTACATTTTGTATCCATCGGCTGAACTCTGACAGTCACAAGGAAGTACATCTGGCAGCCAGGGTCTCCCTTCCTCCTCCTTACTTCTGCAATCACGCACATCCAGTAAGAACACACACATCCATGGGAAATTAAATGATGCCATGAAGACTTTGACTGTGGAGATGAGCAGTGATGTGCGTGCCCTAACATTTTAAAACATGATTTAGCTTTGGACCACAGTGTATTGTTATTACTGGTCAGATGGAAACTTAAATTACCACATAAACCATCGGCCTGAGCGTTGTTATTCTGCGGAACCCTGACGTAGGATGACATTATATAAAAGTGAGACAGTGAGTGTGTGTCTGTGTGAGCATCTGTGAGTGTTTTTGTGTGCATTTAGGCTGGTGAAGTGGAAACAAAGGAGGTCATTCTTTATTTATAAGGTCACTTAGGTGCCATCAATACTTCACTCCTAAGATGGACCAGAATGTCATCTGACCCAGCATGGCTGCAGCAGACATGAAGATTTCTGTTTTATTGTTTTTGTGGGTTGATTGGGGTCTGTGTAGAAATTGAATCAGTAAGTGAGAGAATTTTTTTCTATTTTCTTAAATGGTGTCATGAAAAAAAAGGAAATGCAAGTGGTGGATAAAGTTGAACATGATCGGCTTATATTAAACAACAATTTTGACAAATACTGATAGCAAAAAGTGAACTAACTTAAACCAGAAATGCAACACGTTTAAATACATTGACTGCATCACTACTCCATGGAATTAGCTATTTCTAAGCTGCTGATTCACGCATCCAAACCCTCTTTACACTGTGCAGTTTTCTCAGTTTCTTATGTTTCTATATTTCCAATGCACATTGTTTCTGTTGGAAATAAACTAAGATTAACAAAAAAAACCTTGGTACAGCTAATATTTCTTTCATTCTGTATTTGTGAGCTGTGCAACAAAAAAACTACATGTCGTACCTTTAAAAAAAAGGACAGGGAGAAGAAACTACGCACTTAAAGCCAAGTGAGCCTCAAGTAGTTTTTGGCTCTCATGATGAAATATTTTAAATACCTTACCCCGGCCACACTTCCCCTGTTGCTGGTGCTGTAGTTCATCATTTTTCAATGAGGAAACTGCTGCACCTCCTCTGCTGCAGGCTGCAACTCCGAGAAAGCAGAAGCACAAGGCGCCCTGCATGTGGAAGAAGAACTACGGGACCTTCTAATATATATTTAAAAGAGCACGTGTCCCTGAAATGGTGACACAACGTGATTTATTTATTTATTATTGCTATTATTTATTTATATCTTTACAAGTGGGCTGGCATGATGAAATAATGTAAAGCTCTCACGGGTTAAGGTCGTTTGTTTTGTAATTTTACCTCCACTGCCTCTCATCTGCTCAGTCTTTGTCTTTTCATGTGTGATGTGAAAATCTCTCCGTTGGACAATGCAACAATATGATGAGTCGGCTCTGTGATGTCCCAGCGCGCCGTGTGATTGGCCGGGCCCTTCGGTCGTTACCAGGGGCGTGGAGCCGAGCAAACTGAATGGGAAACACATTTGAGTGCCTCACCGGCGTACGAACCTAATGGGGAGACGATGACAAGCGAATACAGCTGTCCATGTAAGTTAATTGCCCAAGAGACGTCGGGGAAACTAAAAATCCCCGTGTATTCAAGCGACCCGTGTGGTGTCTGACTACACGCTTTGCACAGAGCAGCCACGAAGAAGAAGAAGCAGCGGAAAGACGTGCGTTTCGGTCTGCAAAAGAGAGGGATGCAGGGGCTTGTCATGAGATAAATACTACATATTTGGTTCCCCCCCCATGTTTAATATGGGGTCTGTTTTTAGTTACCAAAGCCAGAGCTGAGGCTAGATTTGTTTGCGGGTGGCTGTAATTGCTCCAGCGCGAGGAAATGGGGATAATATTCAGATAGGGCGTTTTTTCCCCCTTTAAAGTCCACCTTTTTTCCATGGACAGTCGGCTAACGTTAGCAAGCTTTTTTATATTCTGGACGTGACAGGTTCGCCCCTGCCGTGTGTGTCGCTAGCGTGAGTATAGCCTGGGTGGTTACGGTCAGCTTTCTGCTCTTTTTGAACAAGGTAAGTCGTGCCTCCTTTATGTTTTGGTGTAACTGTTATTCTAAGGATTTATCTGTAATTTAACGAAGGCAAGCAGCGTATTTAAACTTAAGTTGTGTCGCCGCAACCAGCTTGCTTGTTTCTCGTCCACCTCGGCGACGAAGGCTTCTGCAAACAAAATATATAAATATATTTCAACTCATGGGCTTGTCCTTCCATCCACTCGCTCTCATTCACACCATCTAACTTCGTCGCTGCATTTATGAGAGTGCTGAAAAGCAGCGGATACATCCAGCTTTGCTTCAAGGCTTTAGAAATCGTTTGTTTTTTGTTTGACTTAAGTGGCTACGCTTCTTTTGCAGTTCTTACATCTGATGAAATCTCGCCCATGTCATCCACCCCAGTGCTGGTAAAGGCCTCTGCTGGCAAACTGCGTCACCGGGTGGGCACTGCAGGTATTCGTCCATAAATGTGCATTTGGAAAGTGAAGCCATGGCACGGATGACCTGGAAACCAAAGTGAATGGACTTTTGAATCGCCATGGAGCCGAATCCCAATTCAAAATCTGGGCCTCAACAAGTGCCCAAATACACATCTGTACCCAATTCTCAATGTGAACTGCCCAGAAATATGTATGAGGCCATGTGTGATGGACATGTTAAAATTGTGGACCCTGTAGTGAGAGGTGGGAGTGACCCCAGTGCATACCCTTCCTCCAGTTATCAGAGGAATCAGAGATTCATCAGGAGAAGCCTGTGGTTTTCAGATACAGACGAGCAGTCCCTTGAGACGCCTGAGAGTGAAAACGGGAGTAAAATCCTAAACATAAACTTGCGAACAATAGTGGACAGGACGCGAGGGGCTAGCTCTGGGATACAAGAAAGTTCCAGCACTGAAAGCCAAGCTGGGCATAAAGACAGTACAACAGAGAGCGCCAGTGCTGAAGAGGACAAGCAGAGGGGTGGAAACGGGCTGAATCTTACTTGCAGTGATGGGGGTAAAGTTGCCATTAAGGCTGCCAGCGAGGAGACTGAGGAGGAAGCGGAGATGAAAGCAGTTTCTACGTCTCCAGGAGGAAGGTTCCTTAAGTTTGACATCGAGCTGGGGAGAGGGTCCTTCAAAACGGTCTACAAAGGCCTGGACACTGAGACCTGGGTGGAGGTGGCCTGGTGTGAGCTACAGGTAATTAAACTGCACCACATTCATAAGTTATTTTTGTCACAGTAGATAAAGCAGCTCTATCAGGGTTACAAAGTCAGAAAAAGGTTATTTTTGTGACTATTAATAATACTTTTGGGAAAGTAAGGACACTCATGCTGTTGTTTTTGTGAGGCATTTGATAGATACTCATAAATTATGTTTCTTATCAATGACACTGACTCCCACAGGAAGTGATCCATCTACCCCACTCCTTTTTTCATATCATGCAAGTATAATAAACATGTCTTCAGGGAGCTGTCACTAAGTGAGTCTCATAAAAGAGTAATCAAGACACCAAATGGGTTTACAATAAATTTTAAATTGTTCACACAAGGAAAATGATGAATCTGGATGCACGCGGCACCACCATTGAAATATAGTCCCCTGCAGTTTTGCACATGAAAATTCTTTTTTTTTCTTTCATTACACAGACAGGGAAATCACAAGCTTAAGACTTTGCAAAGGTATTAACTAATTATTTCCGTCCTTTGGAGACTGCAGCAGGGATTATCTCTCTCTCTCCCTCCCTTTTGTCTCCCAGGAGGCTTAATGGAGACTGTAGTAAGCATGACTGACCTCTTAAAGAAAGTAAAGCGGTATTGCACATTATCTGTCCACCATTTAGCTGTTACGGATGGATTTTAAGCAGTTATGTTTCACCAACCTTGATGTTCAGTGTATTTGGCCAGCTGACAGCTGTAATGGCACTAGGCAGTTATTAGACTGGACAGTGCAGAAGAACATCTGCACTCTCTCCCAGTAGTTTGTCTGTAAAGTCATGAGTGGTGCTACTCCCTGGATCCCACCCTCTGTGCAACAGGAGGTAGAGAGACAGGAAGCAGCTGAAGTGAGCTGTAGCCTGCTGGGAGCCGTGTGGCTGTCAGTGGCCTCTATATTTTGCCTGGGGAACACACAACGTACGATGTCAGTAACTTGTAAGACTAAAGAATGTAAATTGCTTGTTGCATTGGAAACAACTAAACCTGTTATGTATAATCAACTAAACCTGTTATATATAACTGCAGCATTGTAAAGCAGTGATGTTTATCATGACTTGAAAGGTCATGATTTAAAGAAACCCTGAGTGAGTCGGGGAACTGTGGTTTTGTTGGATGATGTAATGCAGGCCGGGAGCAATTCCATGTTTTCCTCGAAACCGCTGAAAGAAAACAATTGCTTAGTAGACAAAGAAAATGTTACTGAAAGCAGTTTATTGTATTTTACACTTCCTTACAGTAGGGGTGTGATTATTTACCGATTTGATTCAAACCAATCTTAAGTCACGATCAATCTTCTTTTAGTAACAGAGTGTGCAAAGTATCCACATTCCTCTAAGCAGGAAAGAGCTCTGAGGAGTTGTTTTATTAGTTGATAGAAAACTGACAAACAGGATGTGGATTTATCCTTTTTTTTTCTTTAAAAAAAAAAAGAAACCTGGCAAAGTGATTTCAGTTAGATGCAAAAAGGTGGAACTACACAAGCTAATTAAAACTAAGAGAAACAATTTTTTTCCATATTCCTATCATCATCAGCTTAAATGTTTAAATTTGTTTCAAATTTGTCATCTCAAATATTCAGTGTTATAGATAGATGTTGTAAATTAGAAAACCATTGTGCAGAGCTCATCAGTTTTTGGCTATTTGCCCTTTAGACCAGTTTGCTAATCAGATTTGACCTCTTTTATAAAGAGTTTTATTAATGCCAAAACCATTTAAGTCCCTCATAGGCCCTATTAATTCATTAATCTTACCCTTTTTAAGTTTGAACTATGAGATAATTTTAGGTCGAGTTGTTTAATAAGAATTGTTCATTGGAGTTGTACAAAGATGTGTCATTTTGGTTAAAATTTCTCATTTATTTTATAAGTTGACCATTTGGACTGTCAATGATCATAAAAGTAAAGAATGACCACATCTGTTAGGGTCTTTTAGATACAGGTGCTCTGTTAATAGCCAAAAGATTGAGCTCCTGTTTAACATATCAGATAACTTTCAATCATAGATTACTCTAGTTGGGTATAACTTCATGGTATAGAATTTTTTTTAGAATTTGTTTGTTGCCACCGAGTAATAGATGTGGCAAAGTATTTTCATATTTGTGTTTTCTTTCACAACAGACTGAACCATAGAGAAAATGTCAGTTTTATCCCTCACCCTCTCACTGCCCCCTTCCTATCCTCATCTCTGTTTTTTGTTCTTGTTGCCTCTTTCTCTTACTTTTATTCCTTTTACATGAATTATCAGTTTCTGAAAAGATCCAGTAGACCACTAGGGCAGGACTTTCTACCTCTTGCTCTAAAAGGGTTGAAATGGAAGCTTAACCAACACAGTAAGGCCTTACTTTGTTTGTCTGACTAGGGAATTGGTGTCAAATTGTTTCAGACTGTATTTAAAGCTGTTTATGGTGGATGTGGGTACATTGAATTACGCTTAAATCTGAGTGGTCTTAAGAAGCTTGCGCAGCATGCTGCAGCTCTGTAAATACATTGCTGTATTGTAATGGCAGACGTATTGCAGAAAGAGCTGCTCCAGTCGTATTTATAAGGATGCTTTTTTGTTGTCTGCCTCACTGCCGTCGGAGTCAAGAGGCTAGGTGTTATTTAGAGTCACCGTTTGGACTGGTTGTCTGATCCTTGAACAACCCACGCTGGCCAGAATCTCAGTAGATCTTTGTGACTTTCAACAACATTGTCAAGCACAGGTATCAACAAGTCTTAGAGTGCACCCAAGAGGACTTCATTCCTGTTCTGCATGTTCATCCACAGGTTTTGCATGCAGATGATGCCACTTTAGCCCTGTTAAGCAAACTTCTGGAAAACGGGGCACAGATGAGCTTTCTGTGGTAGATTGAGGAAGGTGTTATTGAACGCTGTAATTTTCCCCACTGTTGTCCATTCTTCCCATAGTCTCATGACTTTACTGTCTAGAAATCTTAACCTAGTCTTGCAATGTTGTTGTTTTTTTCCCTCTTCTCTTTCAAGCTCTACCCCTCCTTCCGTGTTCATGTCCCCCACATCTTTTTCTGTGCCAGACTTCTGGCATAACACAGATGGCCCTGGCTCAGGCAGTGATGTTAATCTGAGAGAGATGCCAGAGTGTTTCAACCAGAAACACAAGACACTTCTTGTGTTTCTGGTTGCCCACTTATTCTGTTTGATTATTGGAAATTTTATTTTAAACTTTAGAAACCTGTTGTTTCTGCTTGCTGTGACTCTGGAAATAGTTTTTCCCTTTGTATTGAGTCCTGTGTGCACTCTTGCAGACACTTTTACTCTGTGTCTTTGCATACTTTGCTGTGGTATTTGGCAGGGAGCTGTTGTTCTGTAGATTAAATCTAGTTTTCAGATGTGAATGCAGAGCCGGCTGTGCTTGATGCTTATCATTGCGGGAGATTCTGGCACTCTTAAACAAACCCACCTAATGACCTTATGGCTCTAGGTCAGCATCTTGATTCCAAACTCTTGATTTTGCTCTAATCATAGATTAGATTGAGCCATGTTATTTTATTCTTTAATTAAATCTGTTGTGCTAACAACCACAACCTCTCTATGGCTGCTCACATGGAAACGGGTAAAACAGCGTTGTATCCAAAATGGTATATTGGTGGCAGCAAGGGCAGCCAGACTCTGTGATGGTAGGTATTACCACCATATCGGTGTCCCAATCATCAGGCATGCCTGAGTTTCTGTGTCACCCTTCCAGCTAAAGAGCCTTAGGAAAGAGGGACATGCCTTTGTGGAAAGTAGCTAGGTAATTAAAATCTCGGGCTAATACAGGTCAGCTTTAATTCTTTTTTGAGCAGTGTGAATTTTTTTTTTATCTTGTTGCCTTTACATTTTTAAAGGGATACTCCGGCCTCAGAATGATTTGCCTTCATTTGTTTACTTACCCTCATGCAGATTGACACGTTGGAACACTTTCTTGATATTCATCATGTAGCCGGAGATATCGGGAGGTTTACGATTTGCCTCGCTTCGGCTCCAACAATGTTGAATAGAGCCCGGTGAAAAAAGCCCACAAAAACTTGTCAATATTCCTCCATACTGCTCGTCCAATGCAGTCCGCATGTCCTGAGTGGGTAGCGTCCATAATTTACTCGCAACGATGACATTTAATGTATTTTTAGAGCCCAAACTTCCTGGATGCGCGTGCATCGCGCACGGCACACCAGACTTTTTTCATTTTAGGACACTGTGTGAATTTGCAGAAATCAAAGCCAAATAACTTCTCATTTCAAGTTTCTTAGTGTTTTGTGTCTTGCTGTTTTTGTTTACTTGTGTGTCCCTTATGCGTAAATGCTTTTATGATATAGAGATGGAGATGGACACTCACACAGAAGATTTCCTGATCTGTTTAGTTGAGTTTTAAACAATAACCTTAAGGTGCCTGCTGCACATGTGCCGAATGACTTAAAGACAATAGTGTGTAAGAGAGAAGAATGGGGTTTAGTTACAAATAATTTACTGTTTGTTGGTTCATCAGTTAGAAATGTTGCACCTTTTAAGTTGTTTGGCTAAAATATCCAATTTTAGGATTGTTCACTGACCCTTTGTGTCCTCATCATTTTGCCTTAAATGCCACAGTGGTCAGACATTTATTAAAGGTGACACTGTGATGGTGCTACACCAATGATAAATATCTTCAGGCTAAAACGTTGTACTCGCTGTACCAGAACATTGGACTGATGGCTGCAACACTTTCTCCACTGTCCATACCAGGATTCAGGGAGCAGCTTCCAGTAATGCACTTCACATTCAAAGGTTAGGCAATGTGGCTTTTGACATCCCTGTTCCCCTTGTAAATAACAGGTGTCAACATAGCTCATTAGGACTATTAATCCCTTTTGGAATATAAGAGGGTTGTTTGTATGAACAAACATGGAACACCTCTGTATCCTGTTCAGGCTTACTGCTTTGCATTTGTGAGGTGAAAACAAAGGTTACTTTTAATACTTGACCTCTGAGTCATTGAGCTGTTTATGTAATGATGAGCGTTTTACTTCAATAATATGTCCTTTTTTTGGTTACATTTTGTGATATGAATGTTTTATGTAAATTTTAAACAGACTTTGGAGTCTTTAGGTGTTTTAATTAAATGTGGTTCTGTTAGTTGTACAAAGATGTACTGATTTCAGTAACCATTAGTTCACTGTGTGCAAAAACGGAAGTTTAAGTAGTTTTTATCGTTCATAAACAACCGTTATTGCACAATTTGAACTTGTTTCTTATAATTAAAATGGCATTTTAAGTTATTGCTATATACAAAATTTTTTTAAATTGTACCTTTTTGGCCACAGTGAGTAATAAAAATCTCTAATGCCATGATTCTGCTTGCACACACTCTCCTCCAGTTCTTGTTTTTCAAATGTCACTTGTGCAGCATACAACAGGTTTTTAAAACTAGGAATAGAACTCCAGACTAGCTTTTTGCATAGATGTGAGGAGTCAGGGGGTAGATGACATAACAGACCCCTTGTTCCCACCGTGACAGCACAACGGATGGGGGGTCTGAGGGCAGTGTCTGCATCAGTCGACCTTTTATAGATCTATAAGGATAAACTTTTTATTTTGGGTGCACCCCCAAAATATTGCACCCTAGTTTTTCTGGTTTTACTCTCAGCAGCTTTTTTCACTACATTTAGAGGATTGTCTCTTCATTGTTATGTACAGACTTTAATGATTTATGTAAGTTGTTGGGAAGTTGACGTTTAGGAGCTATTGCTAGCTTCCCTGAGCTAAATGAAACTAAATATTTCAAATGGCTCAAGAGATTGTGCTGCTTTTGACAAATCTCTCTCCTCTGGATTTATTTAATCTTTTCCATGATTATTATCTACTTGGACTTGAATTTCATGAAAGGCTACTTCTCTTTGGCTTTATTATTTGTAATGTTTTTGGCTCTTAAAACAGTTTTTGTGTTTTTTAAATGCACAGCAGTCTATAGTTTTGTCAATCATGTGTAATATTTATTTTCCAAGGATCTTTGTCAGGGTAGACTCTGGGTGTAGTTCAAACGCAGTGAGTTTGATGGAGGCTGATTGTTTTCTGGCAGGACTTGTCAGCCAGTATATTCTCACACTTCCATGCTATGCCAGAAATGGATGCAGCTTTTTCAGTTTTCCTACAGCTGCGTAGTTTTGGATTTCTTAGGTCTTAGTCATCTGTGAACATTTGAGGGGAAATTCAGAACTAGGTCAGTGTAGGTGATGTCACACTGAAAAAAAAACGCATTCAACCCTCATCCACCTTTCCTGGTTCATTTTGCTCAGGCACTGTAAAGTAAAAAGAACAACAATGCATTAGCGGGGATAAAATACATCATCCTTACCAGCAAATCCCACAATAGTCCACATTTTATAATTCATCTATTTTCTCCAATTCTTTGTCAATCTTCATTGTACTGGATGTCTAATATGCACCGATATTAATTTCAAACCAGCACACCAGGTGTATAAGCTGAGGACCAGAGCCAATCAGGGTTTGCATCTCCTCCGAAGTCCTGGGTAGATTAGATTAGTCTGACTTTTCTGAGGAGCATGTCTGAATCACAGTGAGAAGGACCTGTAGTTACACAAAATGGTAATTAGGCACCGTCCTACTGGATGGTGTTGAAGTGTGGATGTGTTGATCTATGCTTTAGGGAGTAAACACTAGGGAAACGATCTCTGATTTGCTTATTTATTTAAAAAATTGCAACTAACTTGCCTCATTTCTAAGCCTGCTTAACCGCCAGCAGATTGAACCTATCATATCTGGTTCAGTAAGGGCACAATCTTGGGTTTTTAAATGGTAGTAGTTGTGCCTGCATTCAGCTTCAAATAAACTTCTGTAACAACCATTAGCAGAGATAACTGTTATGGTAGTTGTGACAGGAAAGTTGAATGAGTTGCATACTTGTGCAATCTGAAACTTTAAGGCCCAAAAGGTTAATCTGTTTCTTGGATTTAATATAACATAAATGAAGTGTTAGAAAAACAAAAAAACTACAATGTGAAAGTGTATTTTCTATTTGGTTCTGTGTCAAATGCACAATGTAAATGTTGGTATTTATCGGCCTGAGCGTGGCATAACATACATGGATACACAACACCACTGTACATACTCTGCAGTTGTTTAAACTGTGAACCAACACAGAAACGCAGTAATGCCATATGTTGATGTTGTTGTGGTTATTCTTGTCCTCTGGCTGTTTGTGGTTGTTACTGTGAACAATTTGTTTTTCTGAGTATATTATAGCTTTCATTGTAATCTCTAATCTTTGGGTACCGTGCCATTTACGTGGGTTATGTACATTTCCTAGAAAAACTGTATTATATTTAATATTAGTAGTGATACATTTTATCACATTGTTGCATTTTGTTTGACCAATTTTAGTAAACATACCACAAATTTTAAGAGGGGTGCATTTAAATGCTCCATACAGAAACACAGCTAATCATGTTGCCTGTGCTGTGTTTGGTCTGGGTTTGGGCTTTGCGCTGAATCAAGGCTGTCTCTCAGTCTCTGTTCTCCCACACTGCAGTGCTTTGGGGGAAAAAATTGGCAGGAGAGAGGCTGGCCAGGCCACACAGTTCAAGCGGGGACATTTCTGCTCTGTGCACTACTCATCGATGCTTTATCTCAGCTCCACCCTTCATCAGGCTTCTGACAAATCAGGCTGACCACCCTCACACTTTCTGGTTTGCACCAGTCAATACTCATTTCATGAGGGCTGAGGCATTTTTACTTGGACACTGAGCATTTGTGAAATTTGTTTCAGTTTGAGAGTAGAATGGGAAAACTGCTACTGTGGGTATTGTATCACCACAGCTATTTGTGTTAGTTACCCTATTATTTTTACAATGGGTCTGAGTGTGTTTGTTACTATTAAGCATGGATGCTTTGGATGTCGTCGCCAGCTGTCATGCCTCATGTTCTGCTACACAGACGGGCTAATACTGCTGCCTACCTGCTTTTAAAGATATCTTTATGTATAAAACTCCAGAAAAAGTTGAAAACACAACACATTACCTGTTTGATTAAAAGTTAGTTGTTGTCAGAATATTTTATATGACGTATTTTAATGCCAGTTTTTTAAAAGCAGTTTTGATAAAAGGGGGTGGGGGGAGTTTTTTTTGTTTGGTCATAATTAAAGAACCTTCTAAGTAATGTTTCGTTTATGAAACAACAAAGTACAGACAGGTTTATATCTGGTTTGTGAAAACAGATGATGTGAAAAAAAAATCCAGCATCGCTGTAGGTTTTATCGGAGTCGCTCATAGTTAATGTTTTGTCTGTCAAAGAAATCTGTGCTTATGCTCCGTCAGCCCATGTAGTGTAACGTTGGAGGTTTATGGGAGGCCTGTATACCAAAGTATTTGACTAATTCATAGTTATGGTAGTATAGACAAACTGAAACTTGAACACTGACGCAATGTTTTGTTTTCCACTTCCAGTTTATTCTGCTCTCTACTACAGCAGCAGAATAATTTTCATTATTTTCAATTAGTTCTGAAAGCTTTCAGCACATTCCTCTGCCTCTCAAAGATTTTCCTTTTTTATTCTTTTCTTTACTTGGCTAAATCCTTTCCCACCCAAAAAGTGAAGTACTCACTTGGTCTTACTGTCTTTATTATAACATGCTTTATTATTTTTTTAAGATTTTACACTCTGCCATTGCTGAGTACAGAACTGTAATGCAGGCACCGATATAATAGCGACAGAGACAGCTGCTGGTCAAACCCTCCTGAAGTAATGACCAGTGGGACACAAATCATCTATTGCCAGCGCGCTGGCTCACGGCTCACCCTGCATCAGCTTTTGTGACTGCAGCGGAAGCACAGCAAAAGTCATTGGGTGCATGATGTGGCCAAGTGAATTATCATCCCTCCAACCTGGCAAGGAGGGTCATTACCCATGAATCCGAACATCCTCTTTATTAACTTGTCTAAAACTGAGTAAGACGTAGCTGTAGGAGTGATATTCTGTCACACTCTGACCTCCAGTAAGAGGCACATATCCTGCCTCAATCAATAGAGCTTCACATTTTTATTGTGGTAAGGAACCTGAGCTTTTCCTTGCAGTGTTGAGAGGCTTTACTCAGGCCCATTTTCTCAGTGTTTGCAGTTTATGCATTTGTGGGGCATTAGTTTATATTGGAAATACTGTACATCCAGAGGGGAAATATTTTCTTAATCTTCTTAGCCAAAGGTTGTGACACAGTAAGTACAGTAGCATACTTAATTATTTAAAAGAAATTGTTGGCAAGTTTGAGGACAAATCTCTTTCACGCTTTGTTTACCGAGTCCAAATTTTGCTAAGCTGTGCCTCGTTAATGAGGGATAAAGATGAGGTTGAGTTCATTAGTGAAAGTAGAAAATTATGTTTCAGAACACTAAGCTGACCCAACTAGCATTGCTTCATAAACGTGTGTTCTTTGGATATGGATCACACTGGTTCACTGATCTTGGGTTATGTAGGAAGAAAAAGTTTAATTTTTGATCAAGGAATCAGTTGGGAGTAGGAAGCAATCCAACTTTTTAGCTTTGTCATCAAGATGGCTTCTTCAGTCGGTTATTGGGTCATTTTCCATTTGAGACGGTTTCGACTATTGGGCAGGAAAAAGATTTCTGAAGAACCCTCTCAAATTAGAGCAACCCAATTTCTTTAACACTAGCCAGCTGGTCCTCTCTTTGTTTTTTTGTATTCTTTAATTTCCTCATCTCATCTGGGCTGAGATGGCTGCAGTTGTTCATACATACAGTAGAAGATCTCCTGACCCCTTCCTGCTTCTCTGGGAGACTCTGAGCTGAGAGACTTGCTCAGTCCAACTAGTCCTGGGTCTGCCGGAGGCTTTTTGGTCATTTTGTCTCTGTTTGGATGCTGAGCTGCAAGAGAGTCCATCCCTAATTTTCTGGTGTCACAGTCCCAAACAATTTAGTAGGCTGTCAAGAGGAATACTATCAGGAAGAATCTAAGAGGATGCTGTGATATGTAACAATTTGCAAACATTTAAATTCTTTGTATGTTTGATTCATGTGTTGTATTTGACCCATTGCACATTGTGGGCCTGCAAGTTTAACTACTAATATTGAAAAAAGTGAGTCAATAATTCCTATTTTCCTTTCATTTGAAACTGGACTTGTTGAGAAAAAACGGCTCTGTTTCACAGCTGTTCATGAATGTAAACTTTTCATACAGAGATGGCAAAATGCACACTTGAGCATCACACTGGCTTTTTCAGAATAAACATGATGGATGATTGTTATGTTTTTTATTTAATCAGCAGCACATTAAGTGTTTGTAATATTTATTAGCTGTTTTTTTTGTCTGTTTATGGTTTAAGTTCCCAGCTTTAATGTTATATCTTTTAGTATGTTTGCAGTGTTATTTGTTAGCCAAAGATAAATGATCATGATCATATTCTTTTTCTGCACATCAGCCAAGCAGAGCATACTCAACTTAATGAAATAAAAGGGAATCGGTTATTACTTCTTGTTGGCAACAACTATGCTAGATCTGCATCAGTCTGTCATATTTTCCCTTTCTTCTGAACTCTCCCCTGAAGTTTAGTTCAGTTTTCCAGTTTCATGTTAAACAAAGTGTAATTGTCTAAATGTTGAATGTGAAACCAAACAGTATGCTGGGCTGGAAAGTGATTTTACCGTGTTATTTTAGCCCACAGCCACTCTAGGGGTGTTTCAGGTTTAGGAATGTACATAATCAAGTTTATTGTAAAGTATTGCATAGTTTTAAGGTTAGCAAGGTTTTCTAGTATTAGTTTATTGAATCCTAAAAAAATCAGTCTCTTCTTAGTTACTTTTATAAACTGAAAATGTCCATGGTTGAGTCTGCATACACAGTAGTCTGCTGTAAAGGGGTCTCTCAGCAACTAGAAGGATGGCATCTATCTGATACCATCTAATGTGCATGCTGTACATTCTTTAGGAAAGGTGGCGTCATGATTTGTGAGGACTCGCAACCCAGTTTTATGTTTACATCATTTATAATCCTGAAAGGTTCCCAGGACAAATCTTTTAACTTTTACCTGGTCCCTCTGCTGCTTTATCAGGGTCCACTGTTGTCCACCTATCCCTTGTTGCTGGATGAGCTTCCAAGGCAGTGGCTCTAATGGAGCTAAACATATACTGTAGAGGTAGTGGGTGGCAGCAGCGTGGAGCATAGTTTTAAGGAATGCTTCGTGCTAATGTCACTATCCATTCTTTATCTCCCTGCTGCCCAGTATGTCTTGTTGTTTTTTTTTCCCCCTATTTGGCGTGTTTAACCTTGCCTCTACACACAGCCCTTTTCTTCTACATGTATAAGGAACCGGCTTGAGAAGAATACTTGTACACAAAAACCATTAAAGGCACGTTCCACTGCTTTCTTTGGATCATAAATGAAACATTGAGTTGCATGTTTAATGAGTTCACATGCCCTGAGGTACCTGAAATAATTATACATGATTTGATTTGTCTGCTGCTTTTTGTGAGAGGTATCATCCTTTAATGTCTTAGACTGGCTGCTTATAAATCGGTGCTTGTTTATTTGGCCGTGCAATGAACGCCACCTCTAAGCCTGCAGGACACGTGGCTTTTGAATAATAGAGAAGCCCTGGTGTCTGCTAAGAGGAGCACAGAAGTGAGAGAGCAAATGGAAAGGCGTGAGGAGAGTTTGACTGGGACTTGGGGGATACTCTTGACTTGGAGGGCTTATTAAAGGCAGCATGAGCATGAAAGATGAGCGAACAGATGATGAAAGCAGACAGGGGACCAAGAAAGCAGAAGGTGCCTTGCCTGAAGGGAGAACTGCAGTGCTCACTGGTTAAAAAAGCTTTAAGCATTTTTTTTTTTTATCCTTCAGCGTTGGCCCTTTTTTAAATACTTTTTTCAGGTGGACATCAGACTATATGTTGCTTCTGAACTAAAAAAGAGCACTTGAGGACATCCCAGCCCAACTTAGAACCCAGCCCTTCATCGCTCAGCTCGTCTCTGTAGAAGGAGTTCTCTGCAGAACTGAATTATTCATGGGACTTCAGAAGAGTGCAGTGAAAATCCCCACCCCCCACACCGTGCACACAAACCTGATATGCCACATTCTCACACACTCTGTGCATATTATCACGTCATTTTACTCCTGGACACAGTGTATCACAGCACATGTAGCTTCACTGCTGAATTTCAGGTTATTGAGGCAGATTTTTTAATTTTGCTGTTTCATCTGGGAAGGAGTTGACTCTGGCTGAATAACTGAATAGATGAGATCCCGCTAGGTTGTTCATTGCATTCCACCAGCAGTGTTGTCAGTCTTTTGGAGGGGTGGGGTCTTGATTCTTGATGATGTTCTGCATTGTGTTTGTGTGTGTATATATTTGTGTTGATAAGCAAGTTGTTAAGTTTTTTCCTCCTTACTGCTTTAAAAAAAAGCAGAAAGGAGCAAAACAATGTGATGCCAGAGCAAGGTTAGTCTTGCGATTACTGTCAATGCTTTTTGCATATGTGGGGAATGAATAGTGTTGAATAAGGGAGTGGTTGGTGAGAGGGGTGCAGAGAAAAGGATGGGTTGCAGATGTGGGGGAGGGGATGGAGCGAAAGGTAGTGGTAGAG
>JAVQJG010256625.1:0-28157 GCA_036024015.1 Craterocephalus amniculus | reverse complement strand
GATAGATAGATAGATAGATAGATAGATAGATAGATAGATAGATAGATAGATAGATAGATAGATAGATAGATAGATAGATAGATAGATAGATAGATAGATAGATAGACCCGATCCACCCGACTGAAAATTGCATTGTGCATAATTATTTGGCTCCCCAGGCTTAATACCTTGTGGAACTACTTTTTTGCTGCATTTTCAGCTGCTTGTCTTTTGGGGTATTTCTCTTCCAGCATTGCATATCTACTATAGACAAAAATGTTTGCCCATTCTTCCAAGCAAAACAGCTCAAACTCAGTCAGACTGACTTAATTTAGTCAGGTCAAAATTTGATCATTTGGCAATCATGGGGTAACTTCTGAAAGCAATTGGTCAGAGAAAACTTTTTCACACAAACACTTTTCCTTTTTTATTTGTAAAAGAAAGTATATTTTCTTTGAACTACACAATGGTGTGCCACTTTGTGTTGGTCTTTCACAGAAAATTCCAATATAATACATTTATGTTTGTGGTCATAACATGACAAAATGTGAAAGAGTTCAAGGGATATGAATGCCTTTGCAACCCTCTGTACATGTCAACAAAAAGCATAAGAGAATACCAACATTTGGTGTGACAGATACGGAAAAGGTCACATGGGTTGAACAGAAATTCCATAGAAGGGACAGTCATGACACACCTAGCAGCTTGAGCCAGAGTGAGGTCCTTGCTGTAACCTGCCTGAGCTCAAATCTTCTAAGTGTAGCAAAAAAATATACAAAATCTGAGCCAAAAATACAAAGTATCTGTGTAAAAGAGTGTTAACATTCATGAGTAATATCCTGAACTAACATTGTGCGACCAGGGTGGTAATTTCTCCTGTGATTGTTGCGGTGACAAACTGAGGAGACCAGGGTGATAGACATTTTACAGCTTGAACAGAAAAGTTGCGTGCAGATGGACATCACTCATCTCACAAACATGAAGGATTCTTCAACCTAAACACATGTGGACATTGTGTATTGCACACACGCACAAGCACAGACACAAAACCTTAAATCTTTCCACCTATGTCAGCTTGCAGGAGAAAGAGAAATACAGGAATCTTGCTACCTGATATGTTAAAAGAGGTGGTTGTTCTGGACTAGTGCAACTTTGTGGTCACAGTCTATGCATAAAAGGTATTTGCGGCATGAAAGGAGGAAAGTTCTTAATGGCAGCATACTGAGGGAAAAAAGTCCATTACTTTTAGGTGGTCTCCTGGCTGCTATATTTTAAAGAACAGTTGAATCACAATGTTGGGAAAGAAAAACAAAAAGATTTTTCAACATATTGGTAGCACGTTACATTAAAACTATGTGTCACTCATATGATACTTTTTCATTGTTTTATTGACAAACATTCAAATAATTCTGAAGTATCTCAAAGAAAACAGTATAATTCAGCTTTAATACTTTACTATAGTCAGCATGTTATGTGTGTGGGCATTGATGAAACTGCATCAGTCTCTATTTCTCTCTTGTATTTCATAATCTGGCTTTATGTAGGGATACATTTTGGACGGACGGACGGATGATGGATGGATGGATGCACATGTGTGGTGCTTTTTGTTTAGTGTTTTTGTTTTTTACTAATAAGATGTGATAGATGCATCAAACTATTCGATAAAAATCTGCAGTATATTTTAATAATAAACCGGAGGTTTATAACTGGCATCCCAGTAATTTTGTGTGCTCTCATGTTAAACTTTTATGTTTTGAGGAGGACTGACAAGCTAGGTTTTAAAACTGCTCATGGAGATCATGTTCAGCCAGTCAGGATATTTCATGGTGAGGTAATAATAAGAGAATTACCATGTCACTCACTCTTTAAATGTTTGTGATTATGTTCTATCTTGTGGTATCTTGCAACTGTATCATGTTACTTTAAAGGTTTTAAAAAGAATCACTGTACAGGACTCATAAAACCACTGTGCTGTACCCGTCCTTTTCACCTTTTCCCCCTGACTAAATAATAAATCACAAATCAAAAGTGGTTTACAACAATATTCAATACAAATAAAGTCAACCTTAATTTATTTCTTTAAAAGGGCAGGCTGCGGATCCCTTCTTTGTTTTGGTTTTGGTCTGACTTTGGGATGTTTGTGTGCTGAACTCCTCCATTTTCTGTCTTGTTTAAAGTCAGTTTTCAAAATCTTTCCTTTTTTTGGCCATTTTATCACATTCTTTTTTAAACTCAGATAGTCTCAGCAATGCAGATTGTATTTCATCTGGCGCCTTGCTTTGCTCACATGAAATCAGGAGGGAAATGTAGCTTTCTTCCAGACAAATAGTAGTGTCACAACCAGTTTTCTTTCCGCATTTTTGTTTTTTGCTATGAAGAAGCTAACATAGAATCAGAAAGGATAAAACCAGCTGAGTAATATGCAAAACAAAGATAAGCAGTTGTAGCAAGTTTATTTTGCATATAGTATCAAAAGTTTTTACATCTTTTAAAATGTATACATTTCTATTAAGTATTTAGCCAATGCTTCATTGGAGGAGAACAGTTGTGTTCACAGATTTGCTTTCTGTCTGTTTGTCTGTGTGGCCCATTCTAACTGATGTGATGAGTTTATTCAATCCATTGTTAACTGATCAGAAATTGGTGGTCAAAAGCCAAGGTCACGGTGACTTCCCAGAATAGTTTGTTGGCCATAATGTCAAAATCTAAAATCTACTTATGATTAATTCTTACAGAGAATCTACATGAAATGATGAACTGGTGACATTTTCAATGACATCTCAACATTCTGCACACGTACATCTCTGCTCACTAATGATGCATATAGTACTGTATGTAATATGATCTTTTCCTGATCTTGTGCTCTAATGCTGCTCTAGTCAGGTAGAGTAAGATGAGTCTAAACAGGATAATATGCAAAATTGCAGCAAGTTGAAGAACACGTGCTTCAGACCCGTAACCTTGATATGAGAATATTTTATTAATCCTTTCATTTCTAGAACTATGGAACAACACTGATATAAGCCGAAGCTTGACTGGTTGTACATAAGCTACACCTTGAGCTTCTACTATCCAAGGTGCCTTTCTTAGACCAGCAGGATTAGCCTACTGTGTCCAAACACTCCCAGTAAGTGCTTGTAATTATATTTATTCACGTGTTTAAGTAAGACAATGTTGTCCATATTTAAATTTAGCTTCTTAAGTTCTCATGTAAAACAATAGAGGCATTGTGTTTCCACAATGTCCCCTTCCTTTGACTTGTTTTCTAATTTGACTCGAAATAGACATTTAAAATGAGCTTGGATAACATTTAATAAAATTAACGATTATCCACGTAAATAAATACATGGATAAATATGTGAATAATGCAATATATTCATATTTTGTAAGGTAATTGATCTGCATTGAAATTTATTCAGAAACAAAACAGTCAACACATTTATTTTGTTCCTGCAAAACTTCTCATTTGTTTAAATCAGGCAGACTGCATGGTGTTAGTTAGTTGTTTTCCATGTATAACAAAAAGGAAGCTCAGTTAGGCCTCTAAAAGTTACCAGTAACATACTTGTTTCACAACTGTTTGTTCACCTTTTGATCAGTTTAGGAAGACAGACTGTCTGTCGAGAGCAAGTGATCATTATCTACTGGACAGACAGGGCTGTTGTTCATACCTCTCTGTATATGTGGGTGGTACAGTATGCTGGGCTCTGATGCCTGCAAACCTTGTAGATTACCTCTGCAACTCAGTAAGTGCTGGAAATACCCAACCCTTACATGCCTCAGGGTTGAAACAATGTATGAAACTGTAAGAAATGTGTGTGAAAGAGTAAAAACTGGTGCAAAGAAATGTGTGAGCAAGATTGTATGTTACTACATTTGCATTACTTTTATAGCTCAAATATGTAATAAATACACACCAAATTAGAAAACAACAACAACAAATGAACAAAAATAAGTTATATTTCGGTGGGGTAATTCTTAAGAAGCAAAGTAATAAATGAATTCAAAGTGCAAACTTCTATCAAAAAGAAATATGCTTGTTTGCTGAGGATTTATTCAAGTCTTTTATGTAAATTCATATTCCCTTCATGCTTTTGAAGTGGTTCAAAATATTATGGGTTGTCTCTTGTGATAACAGCAAATCAGTTGTGTGAAAGATTTGATTGCAATATCGCACTCCAGAGTTAATAGGAGTTCTGGGAAAATGTAGTATGACATCTCTTAGAGGACTTTTTGTCCATCTGCGCATTGTAACAATTAAGCTAGTGTTTGATTGCATCACTCCAAAGTGATAACACTTTGATTGTTACTAAAATATAAATCTGTGAACCCTGTTTCAACCAAAACAGTGCAGCAAAGTATCAAACGTAATAGAATAAACAGCGTGAGAAACGCGGTGAGATCAAAGCAGACGTGTGGCACTCTCCTAACAACCTGTGGGCGGAGTGCGTGCACCTGTGGACGCATTCATAGCGCTGCCTTGCTGTAGATATCACCTTTTCGCCCCAACAGGACGCAAAGTCTCTCTGAGCCATGGATGCAGCGGAAAAACCCCTCGATGACCAGGGAGTGCAGCTTTTGGACATTAGCTCCAAGTACCACACCGAAGAGCCCAAAGGTGAGGAGGCTGTCCAGCTGGAGAAGCCGCCGTATTCATACGTTGCTCTAATCGCAATGGCAATTAAGGACAGCCCGGACAAGAGAGAAACACTGGGCGGAATTTACCAGTACATTGTCAGAAAGTTTCCTTTTTATGAGAAGAACAAAAAAGGCTGGCAAAATAGTATAAGACACAATTTATCCCTTAATGAGTGTTTCGTCAAGGTGCCCAGAGAGAGCGGAGGGGACAGGAAGGGCAACTACTGGATGCTGGACCCAGCGTTTGAGGATATGTTTGAGAAGGGCAACTACCGACGTCGGAGGAGGGTGAGGAGACCCTACAGGCCCTCCAGTGTAACTTATCTGACAGGAAACCCCGCGGAGTATCCAGATGCGCTCTACCTGCAGCCTTATGTGGGGAGTTCATGGGGTCTGTACCAGCCCGGCTCGTCCCAGCCGACGGGATACCCTGCGCCCCAGGTCATCTCTGGACACAACCGCAGCGTGTCGCCCGGCGGATCCTGCTGTCCTTCTCCCAGCTTCCACCACCCTGTTTACGGAGCATACCACTGCCACGCGCCCGTGTTGGTCCCACACAACGGGTATCCTTACGGTGGAGTGACCCAGCCTGTGAGCCCGAACGGCGCCACCGCATCTGTGGCATCTAACTACCAGCAGTTCACGTCCTATGCGAGGCAGGTGGAGGCGCCATTGGGCTACCTGTCAAACCAGTAAGGACTCTAGTGAGTCGGACCACTGACAAACAGTTCACAGACTCAAAGTTCCCCTGTTAAACCATTTCAGTTGTCAGTTGCTATCAGTTTCTTTTTTTTGCCAGGTTTGCCAGTTCATTTCTTGGTTTAATGAGTTGTAAAACTGTCTGATGTTACATGTTAAACAGACTGTAGATCTGGGCAAGGCTTGTTTATAAAGCAAAAGCAGTCGATATGGCAAATGGCTTATAACCAATCACGTCAGAACTGAAGACTGAATTAAGTTAGACATAAATATATAAATATAGATATATAATATTTTGTTTTGTTTTTTCTTAGATTGTATTTTTATATTTGTTTCTACCCTGCCTTATTTATTTATCTTTTGTTTTACCCAATTTGTTGAGATTTTGAAACAGTTGATGAGACAAAAGCACTGACAAGTTCGTTTTTATTCAATTCTGAATGTTGATTTGATGTAAAGTACATCACAATTGTTCAAATAAATGTTATTTTTGCATCAGACGTACCCATTGATTGACTCAATGCCCATCAGGCCATCATAGATTTTATGTTGTGCTTTATAATAATAATAATAATAAAATAACAATTATTATTATTATTATTATTATCATTATGAGCCTATATTATTCACTTGGGCCTACTTAACTGTATTGGTTTCTTGGAAGTATGAAAGACAGGTGCATTAGATTTGGCCTTCCTCCCTGTCTCAACACTGTCATGAGAACTGTCAAGAGATCACTGGTCTGATATTTATGGGGAAATAGGATCACAATTACATTCAAGACCCTTTTTAATACTTTGTCTAGATCTTATAATTTGGAAAACGAAAATCTTCATCACCTATGGTAATTTAAACATTAAAAACACAATGGTCATGTATAGGCTAAATTTCTTTCGTGTATAGCCTACTAGTGTAAATGTTATGCGTTTTCTTTCTTTTTTAAGTTGTGCCGTCTCCGTAATATCATGTATTTAATGTTTTTTTTAAACTTCTGAATTCAACATTATTTAGTCCATTTCTTAGGCTACTTAACATTAACTGAATTAATGACCGTGCAAATGTTGCATTCGAGGTACCTCAGAAGTTGGGATAATTAAAAAATAAACAGGTACAGCGCGGGCATACATGTAAAGTTTTTTGTTTTGTTTTTTTGTTTTGTTTTTTTTTTTTTACTTCAAATGATTTTTCAATCAACAGAATTAATCGATGGTTTTTTCCTTTCGTTTGTATAAATGAAGATACAGATGAACTATAGAGGTTCTGAAGTACATTTCCCTCTTTAAAAGATGGCTTCACTGTTTACTGTAAAAGAGGACTTCTGTAGAAATTGGCGTAGATTAGCCACAGAACGGATATTCTTGAGTTAGATTACAAGTATGTTAGATCTAACTTCTTGCAGTTACCTTGTACAGTGATTTTTAATATTTGAAGACTGTGGTGTCTAAATTCCTAGAATCCCTCGAAAATAGAATGAAGCGAATTCCCTCCGCCCCATTCCAACACTGCGCAAACCCTGGCTGTAGGCCTATCCAACACCACCGGACGAACAATGTACCAGTTACTTCTGCATCAAAAAACATATAAATACTTTAAAAAAATATTTAATATATGAACAATATGTTATTTTATTACACGACAATCAAACTTTATGTTGACAAGTACAGAGAGGAAAAGATTAATAAGAATTGGAACGCGTCTAGTCTATTACGCACATTCCGTTTCCGTTCCAGGGGCGTGAACAAAAGGAATCGCTTACCCGCGTGCGCTCTCGCGCCGTGTTTTCTGAAACACTGAATACTACAATTAATTAAACGTGAAATGGAGATGTTCAACCGGCTTCTGTTGGAGTATCCTGAACTCATGTACAGTGGAGCTGGAGCTACAGCGTTTATCGCAGGTGGAACGCTGATATACAAAATTGCAACCAGGTAACTTCAAGGTTCTGAACCGCGTTGTCTGTTTTTCTGCTAACAGTTGTCACATTCACCTTAGCACAACTCGCTTACTTAATTTAGCCCTAGTTGTTTACATGTATTAATATTACCTTAAACTGTAAATTAAGTTACTTCTTCCCAACTGTTGACAAATAAATTTTGCTAGCATGATTGCTAACTTCGCTAGCACTGGTGCCAAGTTAATGTGAATGCCATGCATCAACCAATTTTTGCAACCCGGTCAACAGCAATCAGCAGTGTTTTTTCTCCTGACTTTTTCCACATTCATGGTACTGTAAGTTTGAACATTGTCAGCTACTAAGTTGGTACTCCACCCGCTCAATCCAATGTTGCAGAATAATGCATGAAATCTTGCAGAAATCTTCACGTTGTATTTGATAAGAGTGGCTAAATGGCACAGGCATAAGCTACTTAGATCTTTCAGCCAGCATTTCTGTTATGTGCTGTTGTTGCTTCACAGATATTGCAATATTGAGGTTATGCTGAAAACAGGAATCAAAGAATAGATTGTACTCCGCAGTTACAGTTTTCCAAGCCTATGGTGGCTCAGACGATTTTAAAATAATATGTAGAAAAATCAACACATGTTGACCCTTAAGCCCACTGAATTACATGCACTTAAGCAGGTGTGATTAACATTGTAATGAAGTAAATCTCACTTCATACTTGCAGGAAAAAGCCCACCCATGCCAATGTTAACTGCTGGTTCTGTAATCAAAACACAGTGGTTCCTTACGGAAACAGGAACTGCTGGGATTGTCCCAATTGTGACCAGTACAATGGCTTCCAGGAGGTTAGTTCAGAGCTGCTTGTATCTCTTGACATTTTGATAAACCATTGTGAATGTTGTCTTTCTATGCTTATCCTTGTTTTTTTCTACATCAGAATGGGGATTACAACAAACCCATCCCAGCTCAGTACATGGAACATTTGAATCACGGCATATCTGGATCCCCTCTGTCTTCTGAGACACCAAAGACTTTGCAGTGGGTCAACTGTCAGATGCTGCTGTGCAGGAAGTGTAACAATAACCAGGCTGCAAAGATCAAGCAGTTGGCCTCATATAGCCCGAGGGATGATGTATGTGCAGTGCTCTTTTTCATTCATATTAAAACACCACCCACATATTCTGGGAAAGGTTAATACTGAATTGTTTGTGTCCTTCCTTTGTAGGAAAACTATGATGAGGAAATTGAAGCCTACAAACACCACCTGGAGCAGACTTATAAGTTATGCAGACCATGTCAGACAGCAGTGGAATATTATATAAAATATCAAAACCGCCAGCTTCGTACTGTGCTCTTAAACCACCAGCTTCGGCGCACCCGAGAGTCAGACACAGGATTCATAAAGGTCAGTGCAACCTAAAGTCTAAACTGATTTGAGAAGTCAATGTATGAATACAAATTAACACAAAACAAATAAGACATACAGAATCAGATGATGAATCATCAAGATTATTCTCAAACCAAACCATCATACAGTAACTTGGAAGCTCCGATTGACCTTGATGAATATTTTAAAATACACTTTTTAATACTCTAAGATGTTATTTATTGTAAATGAACAATCAAATTTTAATCGTGATTACAATATTGTCTTCTCACAATCATAAAAACACTCTAATCGAAGAAAAATGATTGTCACATGTATGTAACAGGAAGGCATACAGACTCGGTATTCAGGTGTTTTATTTTTACTATTATTTTAATATAATATTGTACTCCTTTTACTCGTTTCTAATTTATTTCCAGTTATTTTAAAAGTTATATTTGAGGTTGAGTTTTGGTGGTTTTGGTGGACAAGGTCTCAAGTCAATCTTAGGTTTTATATTTTGAATACATTTAGATTTATTTTCAGCAGATGGATCTGCTGAAACTGTATTTCTTTTTATTCATATTACTTTATAAAAAGGGTGGGCAGTCTTCGAGAGCCACGTTCTTGCAGGTTTTCCGTGCATTCCTGCAGCAGCACACCTGATTCAGATCAATTGGTAATTTTCTAACTTTCGTAGCTCCGCACAAGTTTGCTAATTAAGCCAGACTGAGTAATCTAACTAGCAGTACTTATTTTTAGTACTTTTGTGTGTCTTTATATGGAAATAAAATTTATTTCTTATTTTAAACATATACTTAAATTTTAACCGATATCTTAAAACAACATGCAACTTTTTTTATTCTATCAACACTAACATGATTTACTGTTTCACTAACATGTAAGCAGTTTACTACAACTCCCTTAACCGCTGTTTGGTCTGACTGACGCACAAATTCAATCACAGCTCCTCATACTGAAAAATTTTAGATAAGTTCAGATTGAAAGAATATGTTGGAGTGAGAGGAGTTAGGTTTAGCTCTAGAAAATCTGAGACTCTGTGATATCTCTGTCATGGTGTCTGAAATCTTTGATGCTCCCTGCTGCTCATCTTTTAGCTGAGAACCACAGAGTTCACCATGTTACTGGATGGACTTTTGCCTCGGACGAATGACTTTTCATGGCTTTTTGGCTTTTCTGGAGGCGTAATCCCGCAGCATTACACTCCTTCTAATCCAACTGTCTGAGACCTGTAGTAGTTACAAGACAGTAGCTGATTGATATGTGCAGGGCTGTGAATTGCAATCTGTCAAAATTAAAGATGGCATTCAGATTTTTTCATTGCCATTAAAAAAAAACAGCATTGAGGTACCAAAACATGGTACCATTAGATTTTACATGAATCTGTACTTTGTAGTTCCCTAATTTTAGTCCATACCAGTCTATAAAACTTGCCTGACCTCACTCTGACCTATGCCTACATTGTTTTTTTTGGTTGTTTTTTTTACTTAGCTTTTGTTTTAAAAATGTCGGGACTAACATTTGAAACTTGTTTTCTTTTTTTGTTTTATCTCCCTCAGAGTTCCCATTCGCTGTCCTCAACCACGGGGGTCATACTGTTGAGGATCCTTGCTTTCCTGATATGTGCTTTCCTCCTTGCTACGTCTTTCTGTGGGTTGCCAGAACAGCCTGTTTCACCAAGTGGTCCGCAGACATTGAGTGGTGGCATCATTCCTCCAAAGCCTAAGACCCACAATGAATCCACCCACAACAGCAGTAGTGGAGCCGTGCCTGTTTGGCAGGCTCTGCTGGAGCTGCTCCCAGACCAGACTAGAGAAAATGCCAAGCTGCTGTGGCAACATGGAAAGGACAACCAGCTGGTGACCGTCTCTGTTGGCCTGTTGGCTTGTCTCACGGCTATCTTCCTAGCAGGACCTGTGAGGTAAAATGCCTTATTGTCTTTGTTTTTACATCAGATTCTTCCAGCTTTTTGGCTTATTAATTAAATCAATTTTTTGCTTGTTTTTCTCTTTTTTTCCCTCCATGCATTCTTGCATTTTCAGATTGAGGAGAATTGACGCTGTAGCCTCTGTTCTGTGGTTTATCATCTTGTGCCTCTACCTGGGTGAGGGCTACTTGACTGATGCCCCGAACTGGGTGGACACAGTGAAGCTTGCTGCCATCTTCCTCTGTTGCCTTGTCAGCTTTGCTGCTGCGGCTGCAACTCGCAAACCGCTGGGTCAACGAAGAGCCAGAAATCGAAGGTCAGATTCTGAGCAGTGATCTGTGGTCACATTGGTCCTCATTTATCAACTGAACGTTCAATAAAAATCTGCACACGACCATTTCGGTGCAAGGTTCGGCATTTATCAGTTTGAACGAGAGTGTAGTAGGGCTGGCTATCACTCCTAATTTCCTGAATCGATTCGGTTCACCAGAGCAAAAAATTATTTGATTACATTTCGATTCGATTCTATCTCGATTCATTTTCAGATATTCATGTGACATCAGTATTTTTTTAATATTTTACAGGCAGATGTCAATTTTTATGAAATGCTGAAGCAACCTTTCAGCAGTGTGTATTTTATATACATTTAATATTCATGTTTTCATTTAAAAATGGCATGTCACATACATAACTGTAACATTTATTTGTGAAAATAACCAGTGTTACATGTTAAACAGAATACAGTGTTAACAGAAACACTACAGTAAAAAAGAATGGCTAAATAAAAACTAAGCTTTCTTTCTTAAAAAAATAGATAAATAAATCTATTTTGGCATTTTATGAATTGATTATTGATTTTTTTATTCTTAAATCGCTTAATAGATTTTTTTAAACCCAGCCCTAGAGTGTATGATACAATCACTTCTCACGACTCATTAAGTTCTGTACACAAGTTTGAGTTGGTGTGGATTTGCAGTGCAGCTCAGCAGACCCTGAAAACAGTTATTAAACAAACCTCAAACAGTCAACTAAACACAAGCAACCACATATTCAATAACAAAGCATAGATTTTATGATCATGATAGCAGGCTGATATTCTTGCTTTTGTACAGAAGTTTTTAGTTGATAAAACTCTTTCGGCTTCTGTCTCAATGGAAAAAGCCTCTAAAACATGAATACTTAAGAGTAACATACAAATAACAGATTTCAGCCGCAGTAATTATCAAGGTCAAATCATTCATACACTGGAATCGGTCAGATAGGAACGTTTCATAAAACACCCGTGGCTTCCATGGTAAGATCATTTCTGCAACTGTGTGCTCTTTTTCACGTTCGTTTGATAAGTGAGGGCCCCTGTGGTTGAAAGTTGGGATTGTACGAAGGGCCTTCTCCCTGAGTGGTTTGTGTTCATTAGAACCAGATCAAAATGTTTGTGTGATTGTGATCCATTTATCTGGTTGTTTCATTTAACTTACTGTCCATCTTTTTTCTCTCAACCCCCATATTATTCTACTGTGATAATGACATGTGAATGGGGAAACTCACAAGAAGATTGTATTTGATGTGAGAAACTACGAAAGTTACAGTTTTGCAAAACAGCTAACTGTTCTTCATCCTTCGGGCTCGCACTACAGTTTTAAACCAATCAGTAATTTTCTTATTTATGGACTTTAGGAAGTAAAGAGACATGGCTGAGAGTCAAAAGTAAATTTCTGAATCGCCAACACAAACATAATAGTTTCATACTTAAAAAGCTCAATTAAGTACACTAAATATAAACGTTTCTGAGAAGGTAACCTCTCAGATTTAATCCTTTTTAATGTTTCAATTAGCGGGTTTATTTCCTCATCGTATGATCTTGACAGATAAACAGAATCCCATTTTAGTGTCATATTTTCATCTTATAAAGTGGGATTTTGGCCGTTTTTTTTCAGTGGAATATTTGTCTCAAAGTGTTCTGAATGTACTAAATCATGGATTAACACTGTTACAGCTGTTGGGTTGAAATATTTCACTAACTTAAGCTCATTGCATGAAATACTAGTTTGTGAAAACTTAATATGGTTTTTAGGTTATCACATACTTTCCTGTATTGCTTCACATCATCAATGATTTCTGATCAAAAGATGACTTGAATATTTTCTGTGGTTTATTTGGAGTACTAAATACCAAAACACCTGATCTTAGGTTTTTAGATCTTTATTTGATCGTCACAAAATCAGATTGTGTGTTACAGTGTTGGAGCATTAAGGCCATTACACACCGACTCTGAATATTGTGTCCGAAACATTTTGCATAGTAATATTTTTTTATTTTTTTTTTATTTAATCAACAACAAGTCAAATGGCAATGTTCACATTGGAGACAAAATTCCATCCAGCAATCTTTGTGAGCTTTATTTTTGGACATAGGTCACAGTTAGCTGAGGCAGTGTGTGGACAGCGTCACCAGAACACACAGCTATGCAAGAGTCACTTTTTCTTTTACAACATTCAAACTTGATATCACTTACACAAATCACAGCAATCGTCCTATTTTGACAAGCGAGGAAAAACCAGACTGCGGCAGTGATGTCAAAGACAATGTGGCAGAATGAATTATGAAGATGTAGATAAAATGTAATGAGTTCAGTGTTTGTAGCCTGTACTGTGCAGCTACATGTCCTGAACTGCCGGGTGCTGCTTCAGCTCCTGGACTAAACAATGAGACTCCCCAAGTTCTCTTTTCTAGAATCGGATTCACCCAGTGTACTCTTTTTCTTTCCTTTTGCAAGCAGATTGGCACATTATATATGTTGCTTGATGAACTTATGCCTGTTTTTTACCACCTTGAAAGTTTTTTTGTTTTTCTTTTAAAGAATCTTCATCTGATGTTTATTTGCATCAGTCTCCGTGTGTGATGGCCTTTAGTGTGACATTAAAGCCCAAGCGGGTTCCAATGTTGCAACTTCGTGACAAAACCAGATATTGATTAATGAAGGTAGTGAATTATGTGAAGACATAGTATTAAATAATGTTACAAATGTTGATCAGTTAAACAGAAATATTCCCTTTCACCCTGGTGGTGGCGAGACTGCCATTATCTCTACTGGAGTTGGGACAGATATTGGTGATTGTGTTAGTGATTGTATTAGTGATTGGTGGGACAGATGACAAGCTGAATGCCCGAATTCACCTCACAGATTTTTTAGAAATTAAAAGTATTATGTACGTTTAAGCCAAATGCAATATGTTGATGCGGAATCAGTTCATTAAATATTTCTGTTAGAACTTGTATATAATTAATTATTTATAAATAATGCTGTTTTTTACTCTGTTTCCTGTGTAGATGCAGCGTTACTATAAACCTGCACTGACACAACTGATGGGAAATGAGCTATGAGCAAATGTTGTAACTAATTCATATATATTTTACTTAAAGACATAAAGACAAGATGGCAACTTGAAGTACTTGTATTGAGAGGGAAGACAAAATAGTACAGCAGCACTTCTGAAGTGATCCAGTTGAGTAGCAAACTTCCAACAGACGAGGTGAAAGCTGAAGGGATTATCACACAAAAAGTCACTCCACTTCATTATTCTGGCCAAATCTTTCTCTGCCTGTTCTGGAAAGGCTGCAAGCTAAAATGCTATAATCTTGCTTGACTATGAGACTCAAATGAAGAAGGTGAAGGAAGACGTTGGAATCATCTCAGGCTGTTTTGCTTTTATGCAGCAGCTTGTTGTTTTCAGTGTTAGCCACGCTTTCACAAATGCACATAAAACTGTGGAGCATTTAAACATTAACAACTAATGCAGTCCCATTCGTGTATTTGTCAAACTGAACTAAAAGTTCTTTCAAACTGGCCACATGAACACCTTTTGGTCAGATTAAACAGCAGCTACTATGATCAGAAGTCTTCTTCAGCAGAAACGATTGCTTTGTTTCATTTACTCTCTTAGTGATGTGTCGTTACTACAGCCTAATTTAACTTTACACAATAACATCAATAGCTGTAATGATGATAATCATAATAATGACATTTTGGAAACTATCTGACAGGCTGATATTCAAATTTCCGATATCTGATCGGAACCCCCAAAAAGCAGATTCTTTTCCTGAAATTGTTTCTATGCGCCCCACATTCAGCTTGTTGGCCCTTCCTCCGTACACCGTCATTTTTAAGTTGCTGACTCAAAGTCTTCTGCAAATGCAGACAAAAGATTCTGGACCTTGTTGTCCATTCATTTTTCTTAGCTCCATTTTTCAAATAACATGTGGTCAAGTTTGTAGAAGAAATATAAACATATTTGAAGATACATACAGTGAAGTGTGGAAAACTGTAACTTTGTTCCACCAATCACCTCCTCAGCACACAGCCCCCTCAACAATTCTGGGGAATTTTGAAGTCCAAAGAAGTATTGGGTGGGTTTTTCCAGGAAAGGGTAGGAGGTTAGGGAAAATCCTTTTTGTTTGGGTAATTTCAATGGAAATCCAAAGTACAAATCCAGAGTACATACGTTTCAACGATTGAGAAGTTTCTATTATTTAAATTTTAAGTGTCTCTTAAAATTTGCAGCAGCTCGAAATTAAAGCTGTCTTCTTCCCGTATTAAGTCTGTTCCAGGCTGCTGTATTAATTGAGATCAGGCCTCTGTGATGAGACTTCTTGGTCTTACCACTTAAGAAATACATTTGGGACTCATCCAAAGCATAACTAACATCTGAGCATTTAAAGTGCCTCAAATTTTTGCACATTGCTGTATGTTGACAAATGCCTTTATGATCAGCTGTGCTGTAAACACAGCATGTAAGCGCCGGTCTGACCACCTGAAAGGTACATGACTGATGTTAGGAATTGCTCTACATAAGAATATTGCTGATGGCCTTGCTGTATCGGTACTTGAAATTAACACGTAGAGACTTATAAGGTCCTCAAACTAAATACATTCTGTCCTTGGATTGTTTGTGACCATACAATAATACTAAATAGTTATCCTCAATATAGCTAACCATTTCATTTAACTTTTCTTTAAAAACAATAACAGAGCTTCTTTGATTTTTTTTCTAATATGTTATTTTACTAAAAATATTAATGATCATTGCATGCACTAACATTTCAGTAGTTTATGTTGTCTCTTGCGTTTTATTAAATGAGTGTGGATATTTATTTAAAAATGTGAAAAAGTGTTACTAACTAGTATTGGGAAATTTGCATGTGTTCGGATTGATGGAAGAGTGCTATAATCTAACGCTGAAACAGTATTTTGTGCTGTCCATAGATGGAATGAGGTTTTCAAAGCAGCACCTTTTGGTGCCGTAGTGTTCAAACTTGACACGCTGCAAATGTTGTTATAACAGAGATGCAGTTTGTAGACGATGGGGGGAAAAAAATCCCAGCAAATCATTTGATTTATTTTTTTCCCTCAGATTTAAAACAAAAAGATTTCTGTCTACTGTAATGATTTACTTTGACCCATTAACCATTGACTTTTTTGCTGCACCATGTGACAAACTGCATCTTCTCTTTTTCTAAATTATCTGAGTTATATCAAATATGTCACTCAGCAAACCATGCTGTACTGGAAACAAATATTTGAATGCCATTTTTAAACTCTTACTGGTTTGGTCTATGTGAGATACTTTAGTGGTAGTTTTTCCTTTTTGGGGGGTATGTGACTCACGACCTACCAAAGTTTTACTTGCTGTGCCCAAACGTTTGTTTGCCATAAACCCTCAGTAGGCATGATTCTTAGAATATCTTTGTCATATTTAGCTTGTGTTTTATGTTCTGTATGTGTAAATGTTAGATTTCAGAGTTAGAAATAATTTCATCACATTAAATGTAATTCTAGATGCACTATATTCAGGCTAATGTAATAAATGTTTAAACTACTATAAGCTATTAGTTGTGGGAGCAACAAACATTATAGTTTGATTTTAGCTGTGATGGCACCTAATTTAGTAAGGGGTCTTATAATACATGTTTTTACTACTCTGTGTTACTACGCATACCAAGATTGTAGCTACAGTAAAACCTGTCATTTTTGTCAAACTGTGATGTTTAAATATGTGGGAGAAACAAAGAAAGATCCAGAATATGAAGCTGACGAGTTACTATGCCAAACTGATAAATCTAACCATTTTTCCTCAAATACATAAGTTGTGTTTGTAAACATGTAAACTACAATATCCAGATAATAACTCTAATGTTATGGTTGAACAGTTTCTGTCCTGTAGCAATCCTGGAACATGCAACCTTGACTTTTTTATTGTAGCAATGATTGCTGTATGAGGAATTCAATAAACATCTAGTAAAAGAATATGGCTTATCCTTTTTTTTTACAACACAGACTGTCTTGTTCATGTGCTCATGTGTCTTTTCAGTTTTTGAGGTTGTCTTTTTTTACTCTGCGTTGAATTTCAAATTGAGACAATCAGTGCTCTGTATTTATTCTTCTATCTTAGTTTTTATGTTTTCTTAACTGTATCAAAACTGTATCATTGGCTGTTGCATTTTCCAAGGGTTTTGACGCTTTCAGCCGTCCCATGTTTAAATACAGCTAAATTGAGTTCAGTGACGGGTTTGCTGTAGCTACTGATAGTAATTTAATACTCACTATAAATGCTGTTTGTTCAGCATTTATTTTAATACCGTATTCACATTAAAGTGGGTAAAGTAAATCCCATGAACATTTGGTATACACTTAAATAACACAGCAAAAGTCCAATTTTGTTGTAGGACTTTTTATTGGTGGTTTGTGGAGTAATGCTACCAAAATAATCTTGGAAATTTCATTTTATTTCTGATTTTGTTGTGGCACATTTAGATAAGGATATTGATTTCAGGCTTTGGATGATTATGTTGTTCGTGTGTTGCAGATACCTTGCAGGCAGCACTGCAGTTCCGTCCTTCAGCTGCCAGCCTCTTTTCCATTCTCCTGACCTGACGGATTCCTTCGTCCCCACACCGCCCCCGAACCTTTACAAGCTCATCAACCATCAGCTTGGTCCTCAAGACCACAAAGCTTCCCCCTCCTCTCTGCCTGGACGCCTCAACCGAGCCCTTTGCCTTGGGACAATGCCCTCCCTCACAAGGACAGGTACTTTGTTTTTTGCTTTGTGTTCAGAAATATAAATTTATCTCATGCCAGCTGAATTTTTCATTCATTAACACAGTCTGAAAATGACTTATTTTGCACAGTCAAACTAACAAAGAGCAACTGACTGTCTTATTCTTCAGGTTTGAGTTCTGTGCTTATCATTACTCATTTACGGTTTCATATGGACATGTCTGAAAAAATAGCATTGACGTCAGTTTTCAGTCAGTTTTCTTTTTCCTTTTCTTATCAGAAACTTGTGAACCCTTGGTGGAGTGCTAAACCCAACATCCAGCTATTTCATAAATTACAAAAAAAAATCATTTAAGTATCCAAATGAAGAACAAAAGCACTTCATTCAGCCAACACTACACATAAAAATACACTTCAGAGCGTCCTCCAGTCTGACTTGAAGACATTCTGCAAAGTAATTTCACTTTGATGATGTGGAGGAAATTATTATTACCAAGTAAAGCCTTAGTGAATGAGCCTCAAGTCAAACAAATGTTTTATTTTAAAACTGATCAGGGGGTGTTTATAACAGAAATATTTCTGGTATACAAGCTCAAAGCAGTTATCAGAATCATGTTCTGTCCATGCATTTTTTTTTGTTCTTCTGTCTCCTACACGCTAGCCTGGTTCTTTTTTATTTGTCATTGTGTGACAACTTTGCAACAATCCTATTTAAATGCCTCTCACATGTACAGTGAAGAGAATTGTTCACAGCATATAAATAAATAATATAATCGGTCTTTGCTTATAACAGTCAATATTTTGAATTGAATGTAGTACCAAACAGAATGATTGTAATCCATATTTTACTTATTCCTCAGATTCTGGCTGCCTGTTTAGTGGGAGCCGACCAGCATCACAATACAAAGATTCTCCACCCTCAGGTACTAAAACTGTTATTCTGTGATCCTGTATCAGAAATTTCTAGCCATCTCTCAGCTTAAAACCTTTTTATTTTTTCCCTCCATAGATTACTTTTCACTGAAGTCGGGGAGCTGCCCGTCATCGCCGGGCCCTTCTCCAACTCCTTCAGTAGCAGGTTCAGTTACATCCAGTTCAGGCTCTGCCAGACAGCGGCGTCCCCTCATCAGTCCGGCTCGGCTTAACATCAGCGGTCGGAAACTCCGACTCTTCCCATCGGAGTCAGACCCAACACACATGTCCCCGCCTATGTCTCCATTTAACTTCAGTGTGGAGCCAGCCTCTTCCGTTTACAGTGGCTACTTTTCCCACGACATTTCTCCCTTCCAAAGTCAAAACGGCAAGTACAGCTGAAGCTGAACTGGAGTTCTTGTGAAGGGCTCATAGAAATTTTGGATGTGGTTGGTCCCGTTTGTCTTTCTCAAAGCTCCCACATGGGGGCAGTAGTTAACATTTTCAGAGCCTTAGTGTGGACTCTGTAGAGTGAATTGATTTTGGATTTTGCTCCATGATTGACTTGCTACCATTGCTTTGCAGATTTGAGCTCCTTGCTGAGAGATGGGAGTGTGATTGAAGAAGAAGAAAAAAGAAGCAGCTCCTCAGAGTCCTCTGCATGCCAAGTTGGGACTACAACACAAGGTTCTGAGGCCGTCTCACCTCAAAAAGGTAGGCAGGCAGCTTTGTTCAGACTGACAGGAGGTCGACCTGGTGAAAGGAATGATGCTATCTTTGTCGTCCAACTAGATTTAAATCACTATCCTGGTGTCGTCCTAAAATAATGTTACATTGTCTAACGTTACATGTTTGCATTAAAGACTGCAGAATATTTGCAGCTTTTTCAGCGATGCACCTCCTATCAATGGCTAAATTGGCATCCATCTTGCATCCTACCTGTACTATGAGATGACTCCAGCCAGTAAAAGACAGTTACATCTTCACTCTCGTCGTATCTCTTGTAGGGTTGGGCAGTAATACAGTATTAAGGTATACCATGGGGTCTTCAAATGGCAATGGATAAGAAGTTTTAACACACTTTAACACACAAAAAAATGCACTCAGATGAATCAGTGCAGCACCAGAAGTAGACCGTCCAGCATCTATGCTGTTCCTCCCCTAATGAATTCTAATGGGAGTCCAGTCATTTTCTACCTGAAAATGCATATTTTTTTTTTACAATTTCAAGGAAACCAAGGAGGAGGCACGGTTGTAGTTCTTATAAGAACAGAAGGAAACTTCGGCTGTGAAAAAAACTAAAAATCACAAAGATTGCTCCTGTTTGAGATGCTCCGTTCACGCTGGTTTCAAGCAGAAGACTGAATGTTGAACAGAAAAGGGTTGCAAAATATTAACAGAAGGATTTTATTCTCCAACAAAAACAGCTCGGTAAGTCTAAGTAAATCCTGCTGCTGCCACGCTTAACACGAAGCAGCAGGCCATGTCTATGCTAGATGTTGCTGGGAGGAAATGATGATGTAGGAGATATTGTGAAGTGTTACAACAGTAGGAAAAACAATGTGGACTTTAATTCCAGCCTCATAGATGACTGTAAAAACCAGAAATGAGCTGCTGGTTTTATTATGAAAAGCTGGACTTCACGCTGGGTGTAAACATGGAGAGGTGGACCCTTCTAATGACCCGCCGGTCATCACCTTTACTAGAACCTTAAATCGGACACTTTCGGAACTTTATTATCCCACAGCTCATAGAAATAATTTGATTCTAGTTTTTGGAAGATTGCTATGAAACTGGCGCAACTTGCATTAATGCAGAGAAACGTGCACGAGGACACACCTTTTCAGGGTTGCATTTAGAGCTGCTCTGCTGCTGGGTTATTGATTTAATCATCTTTAAAACTGTTTAAAAATTATTATTTTATCTGCAGTGATAGACTACAACTAAGGATCTAGCTTGACAGCAGCACATTCCAGAACTGAGACTGGGAGGAAAGAGTGGACACTGGTGTTTCTCAGAAAGAAAAAAGTTTGTGCGGTAAACATGTTTCAGATATATGCAATAAAAAACTATATTGAACTATACTTAACTGAAGAAGATCCCCTGACATTTTTCCAGCTGTTTAAATGCATTTTTGCTGCAGTGAATTCAGCGGCTGGATAAGACTCAGTGTCTTGCAATGCACCTTGTCCCAGAGGCCTGTTTTGATGTGGTTCTTTAGAGAGAAACCCCTCTCTTTTTAACGCAAACCAAGGTCACGATAATTGCTTATACCGCGGTATAATGTGGAGGAGCTTTGACAGTGTGAAAAAACCTGGGACGCTGGAAAGTCACATGATGTCTTTATGGGTCTTTTATGCATCTTTAATGTCTGCACCTCATCTTAATGCGTCCTCAACATACATATAAAACATTTAGGATCAGAACTTTGATGTTAAATGTGAATTGATTGCATGAAATTAATCGGCTTTGTGTTTTTCCAGGTTTAGTGAAGCGTCTTCTTTGGCCAGGGCTTCTGTTGGCGAGCCTGACAGCTAACCTGCTGTTTGCCTGTCTCTATACGTACCACAACTGGAGATGAAGCATCAGTGGTTCCGGTACTATTCTCTCATGACATGTACAGAGGAACTGAGCCTCAGGACTTCACACTAATGAAGAACTCTGTCCTTTTGTGCCAGAAAACATCTTCAGTGATTTCTGGAGCTTGACGTAAATACAGATGTTGGCAGGCACATTTTCAATAAAAAACTACAGTTTTATTGGTGTTAAGAAGAAAAGTGTGAGGTGAAAGTACATCTTTGAATTTGTGTCATCACTGCATGATCATAATTAGGCTCTTTTTTTTCCCTTTGGATGACTGCTACTTGGACACAAAGACAGGCAGGACTGATTTTAAATGTGTCAGTTCAGGTACCGATGCTTTGTGGCGTTTCAAAACTCATGCTGTGAAATGTCCAATGAATGTACTTTTCAGTCCATGTCGCCTGGGTACAGAGGAACACACCTTCACTACTTACACTGATTCTGTAGGTGTATTCTCTGCCCCAAACGAGTAACATTTTCTATTGATTTTGTACAGTCGGCTAAAATTAAGAAATGAATAAAAGAAAATACTAAGCAGTGTTATTTTTCTCCATCATACAACTAGATTTGGGTTGAAAAGTGGGCAGATTTGCTGTAACGTAAGAGTCTCAGAGAGTCGAGTTGATTCTCTGTGCACATTCAGGAGTGAGATGATTTACTGGTGCTCTACTGTTAACAAGTTTAGGGTCAACAATAACTTTCTATTGGTCTGTTTCTCATCTTTGCAATTCACTTCTGGTATGGTTTTCCTTTACCGAACCTCATTTTTCATGACCTCTCTGAAACAACATTTAATCAAACGTCTGCAGTATAGGAACTTGGAAATCGTTACACTGTTGTTATTTGTGCTTTTTGAAAATGTGATTTGAAAATGAAATGAGTGAACCCTGATGTTTGATTATTGTTTATGCATATGTTGAACATAAATTAATGAAATGTGCATTTTGGGCTTGGGCAAATGGTGTATAAGCAATTTACACTTTGTTTTGCTTCTCATTAGTATGAAACATTGTGGAGTGGTCACACATTTTATTGTCTTTTTTTTGTATTATTGTTTTATTTAAAAGATTAATGATTTTGTTCCATATGGATTAATCGAGAGCTGTCATTTTTGCTGTCATAATGCTGATTTGAATTGACCATTTGTTTTGGGCTAATTTAAGCCAAGGTTTATAAATTATGAAACCAATAATAAAAAGAAAAAGTTCCTTTAAGAACAGCAGGAATTGCTGCTCAGATAATTCTTATAAAGGTCTAATGACTGGTCAGTTGACCAGTACTGTATACATTTTTACCTTTTGAGTCACCTAGCACATATTTATTTTCAGTTGGGTTGTTTAAATAAACATTATGATACATGTTGAAATATTAACGCACTTGCAGCCAAGCTAAATTTTCTTGAGTGGAACTAGATTAATTTTTTTCTATGAAATGTTATTGCAGAATGTCAGGTTCTCTTTAACATGATTTAACCATTAGGCTCAGTTATAGATGGTGCCTTTCAGACTCTCGGACAAGGTGAATGAAGTTGACATTTTGTACTATTTACACTACAGTAAATGTTGATTTGGTTTTCCTTTGTTTTCAGCAAAGTAAATGTTTGGATGTGTTTGTATGGAACAGAGTCGGCTTCATCTGCCTCGCCTTTAAATAAAACCATGTTTCCCACTGTATCATCTTCTGGTCCATGCACAGAAATTATTTCTAGATATTTTCCAACAGTTCTGTGCTGAAGTCGCCACCTTCTGGCATTAAGAACACATTGTTCCATCAAACACTCCTGCTTAATCTGACTACTTCTGAGTATTTCAGCCTGTTGGTTGATTTTGTGAACATATTTCATCACACAACTGACTCTAAGGCCTCAAAGAAAGTTGGACAACCAAAGTGTTGCCATAGGAACTAGTTTGACAGCGATGATGAAGCAGCACCTGTGACTGCTCAGCAGGAGAAGAAAAAGTATAGATTATGATAACTGAGCGTATTCTGCTTGGAAAGTAAACCTGACATGCTCTCTCAGGTTTTATTCATGAACAATTTGCCCACAAAATCCTTTACTGCAACCTTATGTGTTACAGGGGAGGAGAAAGGTAAAATGGATGTATTTTATTAAATCTTGACCTTTTTTCCTACCTTAACAAAGATAATAGCTCTGAATTCTTAATCTTTCACTTTTAAATTTAGCTGAATTTTATATTTCTTTTATGTTTAGTGGTGTTTTGCTTAAAATTTCCACAGAATATTGGTCAACATTTGCTGCTTCTAACATGCTTTAAAAAACTTGACTTTCATCTAGTTATTAGGTTATTACTAAGCATGACAAAAATAATTCATTTCCTTCAAGCTTCCTACTGCTTTTTTTATTATGAAAATCCTTTCATCACTGGTCAGTTATGTGGAATCGCTCATTTCCTTCTTTTTCTCAATGGTGATCACTCAAGTTTTTCCACTCCTTTAGCTTTTTGTCTTAAATGAGCTGGCGAGTACATTTTCCTGCTTCCCTTTTTTACATGCTTGGCTTCCCCTTCTCGGTTAGCCTCAGGTTAACTTTAATTTTCTTCTTCTCAGAAGTGCTCTATTTCTTCAACCATTAACTCCCCTTAAAGGAGGAAGCCGGGGTTTACTGGCTGATTGATGCCGCTTCGTCTCTACAGAACAATGCTGGGAGAAAATCTGTCCAACACAAATCTGTAAACAGCACTCAAATGGATGAGCAACTTCAAATATTGCTTCAAGGGTCAGTTTCCTGTAGGACTTGTAACTAGTACTGTACCGTATCAATGCACTTGCATCATACTAGGGTCAAACCTGACAAAAAGTTGGATCCATTTATTTAAATAAGGTGTGTTGTAGGGACACATTAAACCTCCAGGACGGTGGCTCTCGAGCACCATCATGTCTCTCTGTCCAAAAATGCAAATTAAAAAAGTACAACCTCTTTTAAGGGATGTTTTTTATTTTATCAAACATGCTGTCATAAACTTAAACATCTCGGCTGGAATTGGAAGAGTAAGAGATTTTCCTCCAGTTTGTCACTGTGCAGTGTGAGCTTGCTAGAACCATTTCCCGTCTATGGATAATCTTTCTCTCTGCGGAATGATGGACTCCAAATAGTTTGGAAATGGACGTATAACCATCCCCAGATTGAAAGGTAGAAACAAAAGCTTCTCTAAGACCATTGCTGATGTCTTTCCTTATTGACTTTGTGTTCATCTGAATGCCTCAAACCATAAAACTGACAAACCCGCTGCTTCTTTGAGGGAGTTTGGGTGGGGTTAGTTGTTTATATTCCACTTCTGCTTTTTTGCTTAGTTTTTTATTACATAGTCATACATATGTCATGTCATAGTATTATGTTTTTTTGTTTGTTTTTTGACATTTAAATAGCATCTTACAGCAAAAGTAATCTCAAGGCACTTTAAAAGAAACAGCCCTAGGAGATAGAGAAAGCTCCTGGGAAAAAAGAAAGTGGAACCCAAAGTGAATGGCAACAATAATGTCATTTATCAAAGGATGAGGTGTAGGGTGGAGGGAAAAGCGGGCAGAGAGCTGCTCGGGCCTCATGAGAATATTTAACAAGATAACTGCTAAAATGGGTGGGGATCTCGGCAATTAAAAGACATGTTGCCTTTTTAACACCCAACAAACACTAAACAAATCATCCCATAGACTATAGGCCAGAAGTATGAACCTGTACTTCCACCAAACTGAATTGTTTTTTTTGTACAACACTCAGAATTGAGCTGCAGTCACTGGTGTTGAAATTGAAAAAAAAATGTTACTTGATGGGTAAAAATTTTACTTCATGTAAAAGAAATGGCTATAATCATTGATTGTGTTTTTTAGGAATGTTGTTGAAAAAAAGACATCTTCCAAAATATTTTTAAAGAAGAGTTAAGTGATTAAGTGATAAAAAGGAATAACATTACAAGGCATGCTACTGTGAATAACTTCACTTACCACCTGCACAAACTATTTCTTTGTTTAGAGGAATATGACAAAAAACAACATTTATTCTCCACCAAAATGTATCAACTTTAATTATTACTTAGCGAGAGTTTTTTTAAGGTTTCAAAAACAAAGGATTCTGATTATTAATTTTCTCTGATAGTTATGGAAGCTGTTGCAGAGGTTATCTTAAACAGTCAATATGTGTGACATAAATCTGATTTTATTATTATGTTGTCGTTGATCTTTATGTAAAAAAATTTGTTTGTTTATTTGGTTGTTTTTTAGTGTCCCATTTGATCATTTTATGTGTATATTGTTTATATTTTGACTTTTTGAAGTTCAAATTACACCATCAGAGATAAATCTAAATTTGACACCTTAATTCTTTAACACATTAATGCATAAATCCACATTAAACCTCCTTATTTATGTTTCAAGCCAATTTATGTCATTGTGTGGGCTCAAAAAGTTTGGGAACCAGTGCATCCACACATTATAGCCAACACCCCCAAGTCTTTATTAGTAGATGTTTGATTTTTATGCCCATAATGAATCTGAGGAAGCTACTGTACATTAAGTACTTTTGTGCACACACACAGCTGTGAGAGCTCTTAGTTTAACCCAGTTCTTACAATGACGGCTTCGTACATATCCAGTTATTGTAGAAATGAGAGTTAATCATTATCCTCTGAAGGGAATGTGTTGGTCATATTGTATCATGTTTTGTCATGTAATTTTGTCCTTTTACTAAACATAATTTCAAACAAAGCCCCTTTTCTTGTGATAATACCTTCAGTATGTTGAACCACAATGATATCTCCTTGCAGTTGCAATGAATCCATCAATGCCTTCTTGCTTGCACAAATGGCACCTTGACTAATAACTGCAGCAATTTGTTGACGCAGAAAATGTCAATTGGTAAGCATGGATGTCTCTATGATTAGTGTCTGGCAACTTCAGGAGATACTTGTACTTCCATTTGTGTTTTCATACAATAAATAATAATAATAATACATTTTATTTTTATAGCACCTTTCAGGACACCCAAGGACACTTGTTTTTTTGTTGCAGCAAGCATTACACATTTACATCTTGACTCAGGATTTTGCTATGGATCTAACCCAACAGACAGGCAAATTATGTCCATTTTATTTGCGGCATATCTTTGCACAGAGAACATTTTTAGTCAACAGTTTCTAATCCTCTTTGGTCGCATCCTTGCAAGTTTCAGCATGAGACTTGTCATGTTGATGGGATATTTATATCTCCATCTAAAACCAAACTTTGTGTAAAAACACTTTCGAATGTCCCTGCAGTATGAAACACTGGACAGCTGTTTGCAGCCGAGAGCAAAGCTGTCCCTAAAATAAATTGCTCATCAGATCAAACCAGCATCAACCAAGTGTATTCGCTTTCTTGCGGAAAAGACGTCCACGTGTCAACACATTTAAAAATTACTTTGCACTTGTAAAATGGACATTTGGGGGTAATTGTTTTAAGAGTATTTTGTAGGTGCAAGCAAGCTTGTGTTGATTGTCTTTGTTGTCAGCTTATAGGGCCAGACAATGTGTGCACAGGAAATGAAGACCCTTACACGACCTCCACCACAGAGCTGTGGGTGAGCTACAAGACTGTAAACAGGCCATGCGATCAGGGTATTGTTGTGCTCTCCGGCTGTCAAGTAAATCCATTGTTAAAGTATTTGGTGCGCAAATGCGGTAAAAAAAATAAGTTATACTGTTGATGGATGCAACTGTGTGTTAAAATTACATCTGTTTTCAACTGAAGCTTTAGAGCAGTTTTATATGTTTATATGTACAGTTTAGACAGATAATATTTGCTGTAACTGAATAAAATAGCTGGGTTAGTCTTTTTTTCTTTTTTTTTTACATACACAGCTAAGCTGTCTCAGCTATGCATGTTGTCTACTGAAGGGTTTTTTTTCAGACTCAGATGAAAATATTTAGGGGTTAAGGGTGGGAAGAGTGTTCATGCTCTGAGTCTGCTGAACAGCCTGGTAAGTTTCTCTTCTGTGCAATCACTTCCTGTTTTTTACTAGCTGGCCCTAAGTTAACTTACAAACACGTTGCATTTTCCACAACACTTGATCAGATTTAGGCTGATCTTATGCGCTCTTGGCAGAAGCCTCATTGGCTTAAAACCAGGTTTTCAGAAGTGCAGAAGTGTGGGATTATGAGGAAATTAACATGGGCTAATGAAAATGAATAAACAAAAATGCCAAAACATTGAACTTATTGTTTTTGTTGTTTTGTTTTTTAATCTGATGAGGATATGTTGTGATCTAGTATTGTATTAAGACAAAAAAAATACATCACTTTACATAAATAACAGTAAAAAGTTTTAATATCATTCTGTTGACGGTGGCCCCTTTGTTTCCCCTTTATACAGGATGGTCGTGGTGATGTGGTTTACATAGCACTTCCATGAGTGTGGTGTCATCGTTCACTAACTGCTACAATACTGAAATTTAACTGGCTTCATTGTTATCATGTGGAAATAAGAAAGAGGAAGGCAGGGTTCCCCTAAAAGGGATTTCACTTTGATGGCACAATTGTAAACTAGAATACTTTATAAAAAGGAAGAGATGAAGAATTTACTTTAAAGAAAAAAGAAAACTTCCTACGTCTCTTCTTGTAACCATTGGAAGTGTTCACAAAAAGCTGTATGTACTTGTTTATTTTGTGTTTTTGACCTGCTTTTATGTCTTGTAAAGTAAATCATCATCATCCCACAGTTGCAAGAAGAGACTTGAAAAGTGGTCCAGAAAAAGGTGGTCCATTCTGGGTCACACAGTATCAGACATTTGAAGCCTGAAATAGAGGAAAAGAAAATGGATGAAGAAAAGTTTTTAGCATAAATTTTTTTTTTGTGTTGCCCGTTAACATATAGACAGACAAATTATTGCAAAACAGTGATAAAATATAGAACAATGCCCTTGTCTCAGAGCTCATCAAACTACTACATTCTTATAAAAGCTTGTGGTGAAGTGTTACTGTGTGTGTGTGTGTGTGTGTGTGTGTGTGTGTGTGTGTGTGTGTGTGTGTGTGTGTGTGTGTGTGTGTGTGTGTGTGTGTGTGTGTGTGTGTGTGTGTGTGTGTGTGTGTGT
>JAVQJG010256621.1:0-14834 GCA_036024015.1 Craterocephalus amniculus | reverse complement strand
TATATATGAATGTGTGACAATCAGATTACTTGGACTGATTGTCAGTGAAGCGCCTTGAGATGACTTTGTTATGAATTGGCGCTATACAAATAAAGTTGAATTGAATTGAATTGAATATGAAACACATTATACAAATAACTCACATTTTACAATTCCTTTTGGAGATATTTTTTAATTTTATTATCAATGACATCTTGACTTATTAATGGACTCTGAAACACCTTTCTTGAGGATCTTGTGGCTTTTTATTTTTTTACGTGTGCATCAATTTACATAAGTAGTGCTGTCATCACAACTGTTTCATATTAGGCATTGTCTCAGCTCATGTGTGAAACACAGCCTTGTTGATTAGATGATATCTCCCTACTTAGTACCAAGGATGCATCTGTTTTAGTACATCACTGACATCAGTGCCTGTCACTGAGTGGTGCTAAAACATACTTTGATTCCTTCATTTCCATATCTTTGTCCTTCTTTCTTTTATGGTACTCTTGAGTTTTTCTTTTCCTAATTTTTTGCCCTCTTTTTTTTAAATAAAAATCTTTATACTAATTTGACAATTTATTGCTGCCTTGTCTTTGTTTTTTTATTCACTGTCAAGAATTATTTAAGTTATATGATTTATGAGTTATATTCTTCAAATGCAGTAATGACTAATAAATGCATGTGTGCATGTTTGCTAAACTGGTTATAAAGTTTGTACATGGAATGGCAGTGTTCAGTGTTGGCTTACATTTAAACTAATAATCTTTATCGATCTTTCTTTACTTGCACTTTGCACTGGCACTTTTCTTTACTTAACAACAATTTGAAATAATTGTTTGGCTCAAGGTACATCTCGTGTTTTAGTGCAGAGGCTCAGGTGATAGAGCAGGTTGTCCAATGACCTAAAGGTTGGTGGTTTGAATCTCGCTCCCGTCCCAGGAAAACTGTCATACACTTTACCCTCCTTCCCTCCATGCTAGCATCGCTGGTGTACAAAATTGTAAGTTGCTTTGGATAAAGGTCTTTTCTAAATGACTCTATAGTATAGTTTTACTGGAGGAAATGTAGCCCTCTTTTCTGAAGACTTTGCCAGCAATACTACTTGTGTGCTGCCAATACTTGTATTGTGTATGGACTATTTTTAATTTTTTATTGCTTTTGAAAGTGAGCCAATTCAGTCAGGTGTACACGTAAGTTGGCAAAAAACACAAGCTCAAGTACAAAAGATGCCAAAAATATTTACAATTTAGGCTTTGGATTAAGTTTAAATCAAGAATGCAGCTGTAGCCCTGGTCAGGACTTATTTCCCCAGTTTACATATTCTGCCCTGACTTTCAACATTTGGAGATGTTAAATCTCCATTAGTTAGTTGTCTTCACTTAACTTTTCCTATGCTTGGGTCTGGGTGGTGTACTCTAAAATGTTAACATACAGCAATGATTTATAAATGGTATAAAGTGAGACAGTACTGTTAAGGCATTATCGGTAATCTTATGGTGGGTTTTGATAAGTAGTGTCTTCTGCAAAGCTGTGCCAGTGCTTGTTTCTATCCTCTAATTAATTGAGAATTTCCTGCAAGCAAATCTGTTGAGCAGCATACGCTCTTCACTGTTGCTAACTTGGCACTTTTATCACTGTTTTTTAAGCACCTACTGAGAGTTCCAGCAGCCTCCTTATGAGCTTTGTTTCTTTATGTTTAAAAGATTTGTCAAAACACCCACTCGAGCACCAGGATCTTCCTCTGACAAGTCTGTCTTACCAGATCATTCAGTAGCAGCAGAATATCTGACTGACAATATTCATCCTGTCATTTTGCATGAAAACTTGACTGAATTTAAATAAAATCTGTTGTCTTGGCTTTGTCAGACATTACTGCTGGTTATCATATCCTAATATTAAACTAGCATAGGGGCTTTGTATGTATTGTCCCCATAACCTGACATTAACACAAGAAGCCGTTTTAACGAAAAAGAATAACCGCAAAGGCCACATAAATTGGTTGTAAATAAAGCATCAGTGAAAAATCTGAGTCTAATTTATAATACAAGTAAAAGCATACATGTGAGAAACAGAACTAAATCTGTTCGAGTCCCTGCATGTGATTAAACTTAAGATGATTTAACTAAGGTACATTGTTGATAGTTTATTTCTATAACATCATGGGTCAGTCAGAAAAATCCCAATACGAACAAGCTAACAAGTTTGCATCTCACAAACTATCGTTGTAGAGTCTGGCATGTTTCAGTTAATTAATTAATTTCCTCCTGATCTTTGAATACCGGGACATGGGCACTTGTCTAATTCAATGTTAATTGAGCTATACCTCAACTTTGTCATTTATAACAATTGTTTGACTTGTTTGTGTATGTAAATATACCGAGTGATATTGTGGTACACACAACATCTTGGAATTTTATATTCTCGCCTGACTTAAATCATATTTTCCTCAAATTTCTCTCCAAAAACCAATACCAATGAGTTGCACATCTTTGCATAAGGGGTTGGAGAAGAAGTCGATTAACCTAAATGTCGCCATTTTTTTGGCATCACAATTTTTAAATGGGGCCAGGACGACGCGTCGACATAATCGATTACATAAATACGTCGACGCATCTTTTTGTTGAAAATAATCCATAGTCTAATGGATTAATCTAAAAAATAATCAATAGATTAATCGAAGAAAAAATAATCGTATGGTACAGCTCTGTTTTTAAATTAATTTATTTGTTTACTTTTTTCATTTAGTATTTACATTTTTTTACATAATTTTCTTGTCTTGTCCAGCTCTATTGCAGCAGAATGACGGTCTGGCTACTCTGTTGTGTTTTCCTAATTTAAATGCTTCATTTTCTGCTGGTTCAGACATATTCCTTGTGAAAAATCTTAAACTCCCTCACATGTGATGGCAGTTTGTTTTGGAAGTATGGTTCCTGATTTATTTATTTTTTTTCATGTTCTGGGGTTAAAAAAGCTGCCTAAAAATCACAAAATTCATAAATATCAAAGAATCGCCAGAAGAATCACAATTTAAGTTGAATCGGCTGCCACAAAATCACAAAAGAATCGAATTGGGAGAAAAGCATATTGTCCCAGCCCTACTTTGCAGGATCACAGTTTTAAGTTTGCTCACATTCAAGCAGATTTCAACCTCTGAGTAGAGACCTGAAGCCCAATTTTTAATTATAATGTCACTATTAAGGTCACTAGTGTAAAAATATGAGCAAAGGACAAAACGGATGTAAGTGCTGATGAAGATCAATAGATCAGCGTATTATTCGGTATTCAAGATCTTATCATTAGAATGTTTTTATTTTAATTTTAATTTTCTTTTAATTAATACATTGTTGTGGTTAATACAATGTGGTTGGCTGTCTAAGGTACTCTGTCCCACTTCTACTCCAACCTGTCTTCACAGACTGAAAAAATAGCAAAGGAGACTAAAATAACAAATGACAGCTTTGGGTTATGCAATATGTAAAGATCAAATAACATTTGATACCGGATTGTTGACAGGCGCATATTCAATACAGCAATATTAAAAAATATGCTTGATGATATGTTATTAATAGAGCATAAATAGAGCACTCTGCCAGCACTCCTGCTGGAGGAGAACAACAAATAAACATTCGTACCGACAGACACACACACACGCCCACACACATACACATCTCATGTGTATATCAAGCTGTGCCTGAGTCATAACAAATGTCAGGTCTACATAGTGCAGCAATATGAAGCATGGCCAGCTCTGAGTGGAAATTCTTGCAATGTGCCGTAGGTGTTTGAAGCCCTGTGGTTTATTTACTGTTCAAGGTTTTCAAGTGTCTTGGGGCGTTGCATTCTGTTGAGTCATAATTGCAAAGGTGCAATCAGTCAAGACTCAAGAGATGTTAAAGAACCACCAACTTTTCTACCTTTATAACTCCGCTTTCCGGACTTGTTTGATGACATAGTGACAACTACTGCGTGCATTTCTAGTGCTGTCATGGCCCAGCACCGCCCCAAGGCTGAGAAACCACATTACAGAACTTTCACATCCAGGACGCCGCCTGCTGAATTTTGCTTTGCGCATGCGTTACACACTAGCAAGTGAATATTAAAACACTGGTAGTTTTGAATGCACGCCGGCAGATTCAGCAAAGAAATGTTTTAAGAGATCAGAGGAAGAGAGGAAACTTAAGGAGAGGCAAATAAGACAAGAGTTGAGAAAAGACTGTTTTTACTGTCTGGAGAAAGCTCACAGTATGCAAGATGGATACTGAGTTAGTCGGTGATAGGGGACGCATCACTGAGAAATGGTTTAAGTTATATAGTGGATCTTTAAGTGTGAATTCAGAATACCCTTGAATTTACAGGATAAGATTAGTGTTGTGATATAATTTGCGTTGCAGGGGTTTTGGTGATACGGCTAATTTTTGTTTGTGATGTAGGCTGAAACTCTTGGCTTAAATACAAAATGATAGACCTGATGATAGTCATTGTTTTCTTCTTTTCTTTTGTTTTTGTTTGTGAGAGCAAAGAACTTAAATGTTTGAGTGTATATGTGTAAATCCAGATCGTACTCATGTGTCCAACATTCTGTTGACAAAAAACTATTCTCAGATGCAAATCGATTATAAAATTCTGTTCTACTTGGATATTGATTAGCGGGAGTGTCAATACTTAAATTCCACCTTGGTTGGTTCACAGAAAGAAACAGCCCATTTTCAACAGGCACAGCAGCAGACAGCCCACCTCTACAGCATCTTCCTGAAAGACCCATTGTTTACAGTGTTGCCAACTTAGTGTCTTGATACTACAGTTTGCAAGTGTTTTAGACCTCTCTAGTGAGATTGTCTTTTAAAAACAAAACAAAAAGCGACTATTGACAAATCTAGCTATTTTTTCTGGTGTTACAGGAGACTGACGTGGAAACATTTATTATTTACTCTACCCAGTGACCTGTGGGTGCCATCACAGCTGCAGTCAGAGCAGGAGATGTTCTCTTTTGCTCCATGACCAGACTAAAATGAATTGCGCAAAGCTGCTGCTGATCCCGCCCATACTTACTATCGGATATTAACGCACCTTAATGTAGACTGTAGACAAAAAAATTATACAGGTTATTTTTTTTATTAATTTTTAACAATACTTTCTGAAGTATTGTGAAGGAAATGACATTGAATAGATAGACCAAAGTTTGAATTATCTATTTATTCCTTTTTTTTTGTTTTTTTGCACCACAGAGAGCAAACAGTCTGAGAAGACTGTATGAAGGCAGTATCTGTGCACAAACTAATAGAGCTTTTAAATGCTGCATTTATTTTACATGTCTTTTCTTATATTTATTATTTGGATTGTGTTATTTTTGTGGTGTTCTGACTTTGATTTTAGAAAGATGTTTTTTCTACTTCTATTTAGTTTTGATAAAGTATGGAGAACCATGCTTGGTGTCAGTATCACAAGTTTGAAAATTTTGTATCACGACAACCGTAATCCATCATTTTTTTACCTTTTCTAACTTGTGGTATACCAAAGTCATGGAGGGAAACTCAGCTTCAACCCTCTACCAACCACTGGCATTCACACAAAACACAGTTCAAAACCTAAGCAACTGTATTAAATATAGAACAAAAATCAGATTATAGCACTGTTAACTTCAGAGCTTCTGCCAACCTCTCTACTTCAAGCAAACTGCACAATGTGTCGTATGAAAACAGAAGATATCCGTCTTATTCCTCTGTGAGCCCACAGCCAGAAAGTAGCAGATAAAAAAAAAATCATAAAATCATCCCTTTATTATCCTGACAATTGATAAAGTATTGATCATCAACGATGGTCAGTGGACTTAAGAGATATCTACCTTTGTTGTCAGATACCACTTAACTAATCATGAATTGGGCTTCTATCCTCTTGTTTTCACTGAAAGTAATTTGTTTTCAGGAAATTGACATTGACATTCTCTACTGTGGTACAGGCGAATTTACTTGTTACAATAGCAAATATCTTGTTTCTGACACTTCTGTAGTAATCACCTTGTAGTGTGAGAATATACTTAATTTATTTGGAGTGTATCATTTTGAAGAGCCAAAATCAGCTTCATAAGGAAGAGTTTCATGTTGAAACCGATAATTACATGTTTAGTTTTGTTTAGAACATCCTATGTTAATCAGAAATATATATAAAAATGTTTGTCATGCTGATTTATGTGTCATGTGAGATGTCATGTGAACATAAAAGAATGACATCTTTTTTAACTTTCTGTGAAAAGATTCACTTGTAAATTGTGAGATTCCATTGGCCCCCCAATGTGCATGAGCTCACATGCAAATAACACCCACTGAACTAATACAACTATGTCTTACTGTATTTTCTGCTCTCTGATATCTGCTAATCTTAGTTGTAGTTTAACTTCACACCTGATGGCATTACTAAGGAAACAAATATGTTTGTTTATTCAAGGGTTTTTTTTAGCACTTGTGCATGAGTAGGAATCCCTTGAAGTGTCTGTGCTGACATGTTTAAGAATGTTTTGCATGTTCCTGCAGTTGTTACTCATATGTCTTGTTTTCTTGTTCTTTTCTTGGCACAGATAAATGAGTTAAGCCATGTTCAGATTCCCATCATGCTTATGCCAGATGACTTCAAGGCCTACTCCAAGATTAAAGTGGACAACCACCTCTTTAACAAGTAAGTTTATCTTTTGTCACAGAAAATGGCTTTGTAAAAAATGCGTACTATCCTTATAAAAGCACTGTATCAGTAACACCTCATAACACAATTTGTGTTTTCTCATATTTGCTTGAACACAGGGAGAACATGCCCAGCCATTTCAAGTTCAAGGAGTACTGTCCTCTGGTTTTCCGAAACCTCAGGGAGAGGTTCGGAATTGACGATCAGGATTTCTCGGTAATGGAGATATATGGCAAACATCTGACAGTCAATATCATATCTGTGGCCAGTGCCATCTTTTTATCTCTAATTATTGTGAATTGGCACATGAAAATACCTTTTACTGTACACGTGGTTGTCCAAATAATACATAATGTATCTGAATCTTCTGTTTCTCACAACTTTAGCCATGCACTGTGCTAAACCCTGGTAATGAATTCTCCCAAAACAGATGTGATCACTTATGACAAGAAAACTTGCTGTGCTTTTTCCTGGTGTTGTTTGAGTTCAGTCCGTTTTTCTTCCTTTTTATTTTCCACTCTCTTCTTGTAAATCCCCCATTTCCCAGTGCAGTCAGTGATTTGGCAGTATTTGGAGGTCATTGCGTCCCAGTGCAGTGCAGCTGTTCTTCTTACATGTTTACATTAGGGTTCAGTTGGCTGGAGAGATTAGTTAGTTGGGGATGTTAAGAAACTGACTCGTCAAAGAGAACTTTAAATTTTCTTTATGAAATTACTTTTCTGAATGAGGCACTTCTCACATAATTGTGAAGTTTGGTTTTTGCTTTAACAAACAAACTTGATTTGCAATATTTCAATTTTAATGACATACTTAAGAAGCCATTAGTTCTGATTATGAATGGTAACATTGCTCAATTAAATTTTGGAGAGTAAAGTGTAAATATAATAACCACTCCACATTATGTAAATACTTAACTTTTAAAGCTGTGCAGCTAAGGTAGTCTCGGGCAAAGATCACTTTGGCATTTTCCGAAAAGTTAGACAGTGATTTTATGTGTCCCTTGTCATTTTGCAACTCATGCAATAGATGCAAAGAGTTTTAGGAGAGGCAAGGGGGCTGATGGGTGAGGAATTCTTCGAGAATGAGGCATTGAGCCAGGGGATGCTGGATCAGGTTACTGTTGAGCTCCAAAGTCTAAGCAGCAGCTGTTTGTGTGCAGCTTTGGGTAGGCAGCAAGCGCGAGGGTCAGAACCTTGTATGTTTAGACTGCAGTGTGGGAGGTGTTGAGACATAGAGAAGGTAGATCAAGGACATGCCGCACTGTAAGCTTTATCCAAAGCTGGAGGAGCAGCTGATTTAACACTTTGGTACTGAGAGAATGTTTTCGCACATCATGTGTTTAGTCATCAGAGGTCGATATTGGTTCTGACACTTTTTAAAAGACATTTCTATTGGCACAGCATGTCTGTGTGAAAATAATGTCTACAAAAGTTTATGTTTTTTTCTAACTTTATGATTTGTGCTTTCAGAATTCTCTGACACGCAGCGCTCCCTTGAACAGTGAAGCCCAGGGACGCAGTGGTGCACGCTTTCATACCTCTTACGACAAGCGCTATGTCATCAAGACCATCAGTAGTGAGGATGTGGCCGAGATGCATAACATTTTAAAGAAATACCATCAGGTGAAAAAGATATCTAGAAATAATAATGAGCACGTAAATTACTTTGTTGGCTACACCCAGATGGTGTAGTCTTGGTACTATAAATGCAATTTAACATTAACTAAGATTATTGTTTCAGGTTATTTATTTTGGGTATGTTTATAACTACAGTATATTGCTGTTGAAGGAAGAACCCATCATGCCCTCTTACCCATTTATCACCTAATAGTTAATCACTGAAGAAAACTCTTAAAGGAGTCATGCTGTTTCCTCTACCTCTTACTCACTTGTGCAGGCTGCAAGCAGCCATTGTGACTATAAAAGGGGCCATAAATTTGTATTCCCCACTCTCTTATGGTAGTTCATTGTGGAGTGCCATGGCAACACGCTCCTGCCTCAGTTTCTGGGGATGTACCGGCTCACAGTGGATGGAGATGAGACCTACATGATTGTTACACGCAATGTCTTCTCCCACCGCCTTTCTGTCTACAAAAAGTATGATCTAAAGGTAGGGGGGAGAAGCAAAGTGGAATGCATGAAAATGAATAAAGTATATAAATGTTATAAGATTAGAAAAAGCTAATCCTACCTGTTACTACACTGTACCAGACTTGTGTTGCCCCGTATTCTTGTTGTTTTTTTCTCTCTAGCTCAGATCAGTATGATCTTCAATTGTTGTATCTAAGTTCTTAAATAATTCAGATTATATTTTTTAGGGGTCCACTGTGGCAAGAGAGGCCAGCGACAAGGAGAAGGTACAATCAAGTGTCATGAGCCAAAATCCACATGCCCACACACATTTTAACTTTTTCACTGGACTGATCATCCATTACTGTTTACTTTGGAATTAATAAAAACAATAATATTAATGATGATAATAATAGATATAAAAACAATATGTATCTAATGCAGGAAATGCATCAGACTTGTATGTCATTTTTTCGCGAAGGGATAAACGAAATCAAGTCCATGTCACCCTGATTCATCCAGATTTTAATTGTTCATAACTCATCTCTTTTATATAGTTGATGTGTGAAAATACAAAACTTGTTTATGCAATCTCTACTTTCCTTTATTTGGAAGATGTCAAATCAACAAGAATTCAAGAGACTCGTTTTATTTAGTTTAAGAGTTACTGAATTACCTGAAAACATAAAATATGAAACATTTTTCTTGGAATATCAGGAGACACGTTCTTAATGGAAGAAAGACTTGTTGTGGACACTCAAGGATACACAATTGTGACTAAATGGGGAACAAAATTCCAAACATCCTCAAATTCTCTGTAATGTTTAACAGATAAACTCAACATGAAAAGTGTCTGTCTTTTAAGTATATTACACAAAAACAAACTAATGACTCAGATTGAACTGCGTGTCAATTGGAGGTCATGTGGACAATTAGACGATGAGAGAGAAAACAACCTGTTTCCAGTGTTTTGAAAATCCGACACAGCTTCAAACAATTTAATGCTCACTGTCATCACCCAAATGGACTAACGCAGCATCTGTGTTTGCTCCTGTTTCTGTTTGGGTGGACATGACAGTAGCAAATATCCATCTCCTTCAGTTAGCACCCACCTCATCCCCCTCCCCCCCATTTCCTCATCCCCTTTTGACCCATTGCACGCTATTTGTGTCTCTTTAATTTGCTTCATCCCCTCTAACCTTGCTTCTGCAGTTCCCTTGGCTTCCCTGCTTGCTGTCTGTGTGTGAAAGATTGATGGTTGTACAAAGTGTCTGTTCGGGTTTATGTTCCTCGAGATGTGTTTTTTTTTCTTCTGTCAGATATTGTGTTTGATTCCTTTTTGTGTGATCATGTTATATTTTGATACTTATCTGACTGGGCAATGTGTGTAAATGTGTGAATATGAGCAGGGGATTTGATGTGGTTGGCAGTGATGGAAAGGTTTTCTAATAGGAGATGCTGCCTGTTTGTAGTTTTTGGCTGTGTGCTGGTGAACAGTCTCCTGGCAAAAATGAGTTGTCACAGAAACTGAAAGGACCTCACAGTGCATTAAGCTTGTTTATAAATCAGTAACAAATCTGAATTGGTTTACTTTGTTTGTTAGTTTTTGTTTATTTTTTTAAGAGACAGGGCTTTGACCAGTGTTGACATTGAACCCGAACTCTGTCACTCTGAGGTACGTGATGTTTGTCAGCTTTGTTTGGTTTCTTATTTCTACATGTATTCTGACCAAAACCCTGAGTTGTATGAACCTTCCACCGTGTTCAACCAGGGCTTAATTGTGGGGCACTGGGCGGTGAGACATAACACACTTGGGGAATCCCTGAACTAAATTTAGCTCGCTGCAGATGGAAGAAGAAACAAAACATTATTGGGGTTAAGACAGTTGTGTGGAAAAACAAAGCAGCTGAGGATTTAAAACATGTGGGCCCAGTGTGCGACCTCCCTCTATCTGCAACACAGCTGTCTATGAAACACTTAACCATCAGGAAATGGAGATTACTTTGAGAAAAAGTTGTATCAATATTTGCTTCCCAATCTCAATGGAAACTTTACTCTCTAACACCAACTACCACATCCTTTAACGAGGTGTTGATGTTTGGTTGATAAACCTTTGGTGAAATGTAAAAGATAAGGAGTACATAATAAGTTAAGCAAAGAGGAAGCAAGTCACACTACTGATATACTCACACACTGAATGCAAAGTACTGCATGTGATCACACATGATGACATCCTATAGACATATCTCAGACAAGGCTGGTTTCTGCACACGCATTAAAGACATGTTGAAATCATCTTAGTTATATTTACAAGTTCTTAATGGCTGTCAATAAGCATGTCCTTTAAATAATTTTCGTAATACATGTCGCATTAGTTCATGATATGCTTAAACCTTATACACTTGGCAGGCGGAGAGTAAGATGAAGTGCATCGTGCAATTTGAGAGGATAAAGGTGTCTTCTTTATTTCAGACAGTGCAATGTGTGTTTCTTTCAAAACAAAACAAAGGTAAACACACACGCACACAAACACAAACAACAAGCATGGCAGGGTACGCTCGTGACTGCATGGCCCTCTCCCTTTCATGCATGCATCTGCATGGTATAAATGGTTTCTCTGTATTCTCTATGAAGTGAGATTATTTCTAACACATTCCGATGTGTATGAACACCAGCGTCATTCTTTTGCACATTGTCGATATGATCTGTTCCACCCACTTATAGTATGTGACGTGTACTTTTCCTTTCAGAACATAAATTGTGTGGTCCTTATAGCTGCTGTCATGGGTTTTGGTTGTCAAACAGCAGCTGGCTTTCCTGACACGTCATGTCATGTACATCTTTTTGCCAAGTAAATTAGTGGTTTGACAACTTAGTTTATTGCTCCAATTTCATTTTATCTAGAGCTCAAACTAAGTCCTACTTGTTTTTTTTTATGGGTTTGTTCCTATATTTTCCTTCAATCTCAGTATTTGTTTTGTGGCCTGGAAAATATAATGGTTTCGATGTGTCACTAAATGGCTGGCCATGTTGGATTTGGAAAGAAAGCATCTTTCTTCTTCAGGTCTCATCTCAGAGGCCATGCAACAGTAGCTTTTTTTTCTTTTTCATAATCCCGTCTCCTCACTGCAGCAATTGGTGACTGTGTTGAGGGATGCAATATGAATGAATGCTAGCTGCCTAGATCAACTCTCTCCTTTATAGAAATTGTAGACCTATAGATACTCTCTATACCTGATCAGTTATTTGGCACCTCTCTGGTTTACAGAGTATGAACTTGTGTAGAGATTCCTTTGCTCTGCTTAGACCCAGATCCTTGGAGCAGCACTGCCAGGTTGCTTCCTTTCTGGTCATGGCACCAGTCTAGACAGATTTGAGTCATTCTTACAAAGAATATCTTGCATCGAGGAATAATATAAAGCAATATAAAATCTTACCTTATGGCGAGGCTGACAAGAAAAATCCTTACACTTATTTAGATGAGACTGTAGGACGCTGACATACATTTTTTTGACCCAGACACATTGGGGACACGTAGACTAAATATTTGGATTGGTCATACATGTCCTTTCCAACCCTCTACCATTATTAAAAAAAACAATTGTGCTCTGTTTCATTTTAAACACTTTGCCTTTACTTCCAACTTCCTTCCTCCCTTCCTCTCTCCTTTCTTCTCTCCTTTCCTCCACCCCCACCAACCCTCCCTCACTCCTCCTTCTCTAGCAGCCACCCCCACCAGAGGATGTGCCCCCGCGGCCCAAATCTGGTAACGTTCAGCAAAGGCTGCAAACACTGCGGATTGCCACGCGCTTTTACTGCGCCATGAAACACGTAAGAGATGTAAGAAAACCAGGGCTCATATATCAGGCATGATCTATTCAACCAATCTTATTTTACTGTAATATATTTTGTTTTTTGTTACTTTTCTGCGGCTTAGACTTTGGTTTCCTCGTATTCTCGAGGCTGAGAAACTGTTACTTGAAGGCAACATTTCATCCATTTACGCTCACCCTTCACTCGGCTTGTCAATATGTTTAGTTTTAGTTTTGCCAGACACTCCATTTTTGTTTCGACCATTCGCTACATGCATCTTAAACACTGGAGAGCAAGAAATGGTAGAGTAGGGAGATGTTTTTCAGGAGAGCATCCCCTCATCCACTGCAAAGTTTACAATCAAAACAACGTTGTTCCTCTAGATAATAAGACAAACAATAATTCACCTGTGTGAGTGAACCATAAAAAAACATAATTTGATATTTTCTCATCCAGGGAAGAGCAGCTATGGATGAAAAGATGTAACGTAATACTGTTCCCTTTAACACAACAGATCAAAAATGGACTAAAATTCTAGTTCAAGAGATGAGCTAAGTTGGTTAAGCTGATGAGCTCCATGTGATGTAGTGGATGGCTGTTTTTGGAGGTGATCTGTTTGTGTGTGTTGTTTAGGTTTTGGGTTATTATTTTTTTATTTCTTCTCTCGTGAAGAGATAATCGCTTTAGACATACTGCTTTTAGTGTACAGGAAGTTTGATGATAAAAAGGAACAGTGTTTTTAAAAAAAGTTAACACGTAATTTTAGCATCCCCAACATTTTTGCTCTCTGTAGCAGGTTCTCATAAACACTTGAATGATTTTGGATGATACAAAATGATGTACACAACTTTACATAGTGATTTCTAAAGTTACAGTGCTAAATGGAAACATGAAATCCCATTTTGCCGTCTATAGCTGCCTGACTCTGCCGCAATGCTGGTTTACAATAAACTTAATGCAAAGAACTGAATCACAGTTCCACAAAAAAAATATGCCTTAATCGCCTTAACCTGCAGTGCTGTCGTCTTTTACAGTCACTGTCATTATCATTGGCTATATGACAGGCAGTAAAGCTTGAGTAACATCCCAGTGTCAGCATACCATAAATCCTACAGGGGGGGTGGAGTTCAGCTTTGTCAGCATGACATCAACACTGATTTACTGACCCGCTGACTGGAGACAGAAAAAACACATGATTCTCTGTTTTTTTAAGGTCGTGGAGAAATTCACCTGTCACATAACTTGGTGAGACTCATCAGCAGCTCACCTTTTCTTCTAGCCTCTCATATATATAGTATTCCTGTTTTTCGGTTTCCCCCTTTAGTGGAGTGCATTATCCAAAAGTCAGGTACATCATATTCTAATGATTGTAGCTGCTGAGTTGTATGAGAGCTTGTCTGGTTTATGAAGTCCATATACATGAATAGGTCATCCAGTGAGCTATTTGGATGAGTCTGGTATTGACTTGGGTGCACATGAAGACAAATGGGCCGTTAGGTTGGAGATGTCTCTTACGGTAGTAAAGCTGTAAAAAAATATATATTTGTGGATGTATTCAAGGTTATATTCTCTTTTTGCTTTATCATTTCACTTTTTATGTCTCATCTATATTCAGTTGAACAAGTTGTACATCTCATATGTATTTGGAGGTCTATGTCTGTATGAATATATGTGCTCAAGTGTCCTATTTTTGGGTGATGCGTTTCTGTGTTTGTGTAACTACATGTTCTGTATGTGTGTCAGTGTGTCCTATCTGAGCTTTTTCTAGTGCAACCGACTGCTTTTATGTGTTGCCGCTCTTCTCCTGCTGCCATAGAAACATAGTAGCTAAACTGCTGCTGTTGCCCTGTTACCTCATTTCCTGCTCTATTTTTCCTCAGTGACTCAGAAGTAGGCCCCCGCCCCTCCCCACATAACACCACTTCCCTCTACAGGCTGCTGCACTGTTGCAGCATTATGGTTACAAGGAAAATAAATCCCAGTAGATCGAACATTTAAATAGGAAACTTATTTGTTCTGCTTGTAAGCTGAGTAGTGGGAATACCCCTTAAAAATTATGATTGCTTCATAGATTTCTAACATGAAACTAATTTATATTATTGCACACTGCATTGTGGTCTAAAAAAACTATGGTATGTATTGTGAAATATAAAAAATACAGAGAATTGATGCTTTTTGTAGTCTACTGTAAGTGGCAAAAAGGACTTTTGTGGCTTTGAGCAGGACCACGTGGGGGGGGGGGGGGGGGGGGGGGGGGGGGGGGGGGGGGGGGGGGGGGGGGGGGGGGGTGGGGGG
>JAVQJG010256613.1:0-25894 GCA_036024015.1 Craterocephalus amniculus | reverse complement strand
TCCCCGTCCCGACGTCCCCGTCCCAATGTTTCCGTCCCGACATCCCCGTCCCAATGTTTCCGTCCCGACGTCCCCGTCCCGACATCCCCGTCCCAATGTTTCCGTCCCGACATCCCCGTCCCAATGTTTCCGTCCCGACATTCCCGTCCCAATGTTTCCGTCCCGTCCCGACATTCCCGTCCCAATGTTTCCGTCCCGTCCTGACGTTCCCACTAACTCTCTCCAGGTGTGACCAGCTGGGTGAAAACCTGGAAGCTGAACGGCTGGAGGCTGAAATCTGGGGGTCCGATCACCAACAAAGAGGACTTCATGAAGTTGGACAGGCTGAACGCAGAGCTGGAGGTGGTCTGGGTAAATATCAGCTGCTGGGTTTACTACAACTCCCACAATGCCTCTGGTGTAACCCTTCAGCATGCAGCAGGAACTCTTTCCTCCAGTGGCGTAGGAATAGGAGTCGCGTTAACGGAATATTTTCCGTCATTGGCCGGTTTTTTAATACCGGTACGGAAAAATCTGAAGACCGTCTGTCATTTTGACAGATTTCTATTTACACTGCCATCACCCACCTGATAGCCGTGATAGCCATGTTGTTTACCACGCTTGCTCCGTTATGGGGCGCGCGATAGGTTTTCAAGCGCGCCCCTTTGGAACTTATTAATCGCCGTGCACTACAAGGCGTCAAAACCTCACGACAGTCATGTCTGCAGTAAACCTGATGCATCAGCAGCAGCAGCAGGAGAAGGTGTGGAAGTGTTCAGGCAGAGCAGCTGGGCTGTTGGTGTCGTCGCTAAGTTTCATTGTTCTAAACTACGGCGGCTACAGTCAGTGGTTAATGCTGCCTTCATGTGCTAACGTATTTATGGTAAATGCCAAAAACCGACGACAAAATTGCACATGAACACCCACTCATGTGATAATTTCCACTGGGAAACTGGAAAAATCTTATGATACCCGAGTTTCCGAGATGAGATCAACTTTGACCTTTCAGCATGGCGGAGAGCAGCGAGATGATTGTGTTTGGTAAATATTACGTTATGCTAAATGTTATCTGCTGCTGTTTGTAGCTTACTCAATGTAGTTGCATACATTCTTTTATATAGTATCTACATTTAAACTTATGTCATGTAAAAAAATAATTTAATTATTGTTCTCTTTTTGTCCACCGTGTTTATCTTCACAACAACATTAAAAGCACTTGAACACAATGCACTGGTAGTTTCCACTTTACAGGTGGAAAGGCTCATCTTTCCCATACCACATGAAGGCAGCATTAGCCAGGCGCTAACCACTTGCCCCACCCTGATACCAACCATGCTATTTGTCTCCTGCAGCATGTTAGCTTAATGCTCTCTCCTACTTGTCCTGCTTGTTTAAAGGCTAAACAAATCACTGAGCACTAATACAGATGCTAATCATAAACTTTGTTGGATTGCTCTCACTATTCTCCTTCATTGTTTCCCCATTTAGCCATGAATACACTTGTGGTATATTCTACTGGGAGGGTAAAGGCTTGAGGAATAGACTCGGTGTAAGGGGGCTTCATGCAAGGCTGCCACTTAAAACAAAAAGGCTTAGAAACAAGACCCCCGGGCATGAGCTAAACAAAGTGCTAGTGCCATTTATTCCAGTAAGCTAGTATCTCGCCAGCATGCTATCAGTCCTAGAGGAAACACCCATAATTAATGATCTTCAACTGCTATCACAGTTGCTGCAACAGCTCCACACATAAACATACACGTATTCTTTGTGCAGACAACACTAGGCTTAAAGCCACAAGAGCAAATAACCCTTTGTTGAGCATACATAATGAGGACACTTATGTTGTAATAGTCACACATATCCTTAAGCAGCTAAGACCTGCTCTTTCATATCACTTGGCCCAAAGCGTAAACTAAATTCACTGTCATTACTCCATAATTTCCTGCTTGTTCAGTTTCCATAAAAGCCACTTGATACTCCACCGACAGTAACTACTGAAAATATACTGCAAAAATATGTCTGACAATGGACAAAGAGACATGCATGCTGTTGGATTTAAGACTTTGGCTTCACAGACTGAGATGTAAAAACACTGACAGGTCTGTGATAAAAGATAGAGGAGATGGAGGGAATAGACCGTTTTCAGGACATCACAGAAGGCCAGAGACAGCTGGTAATATCCCTTAACATCTTTTCTACACCGCATACAAGTTCATTATGTGGGCTTGGATGGAGCTGTTTTTATAATGGCTCAGTCTCCTCTGACCTCTTGCAGCGTTCTGGTAAAGAATATCAATTCTTTTCTACAAATATGAAGCTTCTTAATTGAAGCCCAGCAGGGTGAAAAACACCTTTGAGCATTGTGTTGCATAACTAAATCACCCTGCTATGAAGCATATTTGTGTTTAGTCCATTTGGATTAAATCCACATTTTTTTAACAAAATCTATTCTTAATTGGATGAACACCTCAGTGCAGTAACATAAAGAAAGAAAATTATAGCAGTTGTGTTGTGCAATGTTCTAGAAAAGCTGTATGGAATTACCACAATAGATAAGGACGAATAAATTTTGGAGGGTTAACATAATAGATTCTGGTCTGTATGATAATTGCTGTATCTCTGCTGTATCTCTATGATACACAGCTTTCCATCATTTCAGGCCAAATGGGGCCGAATACCTGAAGTTTTAAAGTTTCTACACACAGTGATTTTACACGATTTTCATGGGTTATTTATATAGTTTACAAAATATAAACCTACACATTTCACAATCTGGCTTATTTTAGCTGTTTCCTTGATTCAACACACCTAGGTTCAAATGAATGGGTCATTAAAGGAGAACCTCGCTTTTTTTAACCTGGGGTCTGTTGACATCTTTCCTTTCATACATGTGAGTTATGGGGAAAGGAGCGTTCAAGATAGCTCCAGTATTTAGCTGGGCAGGCAGCTAGCAGCACAGCTAATGGTTAGCTTGAATTGTTGTCTGAGTCCAAATCTGGCGGGATTATTATTGATAATTATTATTATTAATCGTGCGATAACTCGCATCAAAAGACATTCCACTAACTGACACCAAACATAGCGATCGGCAGGTAATACTTTTTTTTTTTTTTTTTTCCGGCAGGTAATACAGATACTTTTATTCATTTCTCCTCTCTAGTATGTTGTCGGAAACTCGTTGAGAGCAGCAGGGCACTTCAGTGTGGAAATAAAAGCATGTTTTTAGGGCGAACTGAGACGCAGAGCCAACTGCCCAATACTTACCATTAGCTGTGCTGCTAGCTTTCTGCCCAGCTAAATACTGGAGCGATCTTGAATGCTCCTTTCCGCATCACTCACATGTATGAGAGGAAAGATGTGAACAGACCCCAGGTTAAAAAAAAGGCGAATTTCTCCTTTAACATGCATGTCCAGAATTGAACAATCTTCACATATAAAACACTGATCATCCACTGTCATCACGTAACCCTAACCATTTGTTGGGGTTAGGAGATGTTGAAAAATTGCACAAAATGCAAGGAATCAGAAATCTCTTATCCACACAAAGATTGATGATTTACACCTTAGGCCATCACCTGCCGCCTCCCTGATTTGTGTTTTGCTACTTGTAGATTTTTCTCGGCATTGTACAAGTGTTTAATAAATTGTACATTTATTTCTTAAACATAAAATGTTTTTATTTTTTTTTAAAAACTGTTCATATGTTTTTGAGACGTAAGTACATTTTGCACTTGTCAGCCAATGTAAATACACTACAGATTGTTGCAAAATTTTGGCAAGAATGCTAAACATTGTTACAATATTAATTAGGTCCCAATGGTCAAAGCAATGAAGTGTTATTCTGCAGTCAAAGTCATTGTTGGCTCTACATGCAGTGGTAGCAAAATTTTAAAAAAGGAAAAATATACATAGGGGTGCTTGTCAGTTTATAACTTCCACACATTTCCAACCATCTGCAAGCACATACACACAAACTCTCCACCCACTGTATCATTATTCTTTATTTTAAATTAAAACAAGAAAGAAACAAAGAAAAAAGTGGAGAACCAGCAGGCTTGACCCAGGAGTGTGTGATGTGCCTCCATTTTTTTAATCTCATAATCTTAGTCCAAAAAACCTTGACATCACTGTCCTGTTGCAGAAATGAAGAAAACAGGAGTGACTGTGCACATCCTAATGTGCATTTTAAATGCTTAGCTTTGTGTCCTCCCTTCCTAATACAACTTTTGAAGTTGCAATTGAGTGTGCATTTTTATTGTGTGAATAAGCAGCTCCCAGTCAAGTGCCCAGCTTTCTTTGGCCCCATTAGGGCAAGATGGAAGCAGATTTATCCACAACCACCAATGGAGATTGAATTGGATTTGGCTAAAAGCAACCTCGCCACCACAGTTCTGGAGTGGCCGTGTGACAGAGGGGCTTCTTGGCAATGGCCAAAGACTTGAAATTTGAGAAACGAATGAATGGGAAAAAACAAAAACAAAAACCCTCCAACAGCTGGGGCTCGCTGTCGCTGTGGGTTTAATATCCTCACACCCCTGAGGACCACTAACAACATCCTGCTGGTTTTCTGGCACCATAATCACCTTACTGCAATGGGGGCAGCAAACAGGATAGAATCAGGAGAGAATTACGAACAGAAAGGGGGGAACATGTAAATGTAGACAATAACACTATTGAGACTATTTTTTTTCTGATAAAGTTTAACATTTTATCTCCCCGAGGAACAGTGGATAAAAACTTGTTTTTCCACTGATGGGACAGAGGTCAGCTTCAACTTGGTAATAAGGCACGATACTAACAAAAAAAGCAACTAGTAACAAAAAGGAAATACATTTGCATATGCCATTATGATCCATACCCCTTAAATTTAATGGGTATGTGGGTCCAAAGTTTTTTTTTTGATGGGTACTGTATGCCAAAAATACTTGAATAGTATTAAAAAGATATTGACGGATCAGTAACAATGTAGCCTTCACCAACTGTTCCAATCCAATAAAGCAACAATCACCTTCAATCAATATGTTTTCTGTGAAAAATGGACTGATGTGGAGAAAATGATCTCACCTTTTAATTTTTGAGCTGCAGCCTTCAAGTTTTGAGTTATTGAGCTGCAGGTAACTTGCGTTTCTGCTGATTTTGTTGACATAAAATTTATGAATGTGATGGAGAACCCCGGAACACCGTCTGCACTGGCTTCATTTTTCAGCCTTGGGTAGGTAGCTTAAATCAAACGCATGCTCGACCAATTTAAACTAAATTTCAACAATATCCTGAGTGATCACCCATCACTACAAGCACATGAACTCCATATGCACCGCTGCTAAACCAAAGAATTATAACAGACCTGGCTGATATATGTTTGCTTAACACAGCTACAGGTTGATGAAAATTGTGAAAATTGAAGAACAAGGAATGAAAAGCTGCATCTATAGAGACATCTAAAATTATGAAGGGCTTCATAATTGCACAAAATTACTTTATTATCTCTTTAAACCCTTGATGTTCAGTCTAAGGGAAAGGAGATGGGGGAAAATTGATTTTGCATTTTTTTCATTTCATTGGGAAAATACAAACAAAAATCAAATTTTCTAACAAATGGTTGAGTTAGCAGTAAATAATAGAGTCAAAACCTGGAAGATCGGTGGGATGACTAATACTTTTTGGTACACATAAACCAAGGGGTGGAAAACAGACAGGCTCACTTTCACAAATGTTTTCTAAGACTTATTATAGTCATTGAAAAATGTGCTCTATCCAGAGGTGGAACAGGCAGTTAAACAGTAAAGGAACAAATCTTTGTTATTAAAACAGCATGATTTGGGACTAACTAATTCTCCAGACATTGCATAAAACAAAATCTTCCCAAATCTCAAAATGTGACACCGAACCAAACAGCTTGGAGATATCAAATTTGAAGTCATTCACAAGTCCTCTCCAGCGATGCGCAGCATTTCCATTTGTCATATCAGTGTGAATTCAGTGGATATTACCTTTAAGGATGGGTAAACATGGTCCATAGTCAAAGGTGTCACACACGGAATTCGATTATTTTCCATGCCTCACCCTGTGCCTTTGGAAAGTGTGAGCTTACACTGCACCCGGCCTTTCCTACTGTATAATTGAGAAGCAACTCATCCACAGGGTCATCCATGTGTGTAAGGCCTTGAAATGGTTTGCCAGCAGCACATGCATATTATTACATCAGGAGTTGTCAGTGAGTATTGATTACACACTGTAATGCACTCACATGCTCACCCCAGCCTACACTGTTATTGTAAATGAGACTGTGTATGGATCCGGCTTCGCCCTATCAGCATAGATAATCTATTATAAGGTGCGTATTGTGACTGAAAAACACAGATACTCAGGGACGTGCGCAAACTGAAAAGTGACAGAACACTGAATGTTTGTCCAGATCAGCAGACAAAGCAGATAGCCTTAAAACAAATGAAGAGAGATTTGGTTGTTTTGATGGAGCGAGGGAAGTTGTGTTGAAATAGTTTACGGATGCAGCAGAAGGGTGTGTTTGTCCATGGATTTGACAGACACGGATAAAAACAAGAAGAGCACATAACAAACTGTCCACAGCTGCGACCCTCGCAAGTTTTGTTTGTAGTTACAATCTTATGAGCAGAGTAGTTCAAACACAGACACGTGGAACCATATACTCCCAAACACACATACAGTACAGCCACACACACCTGTTAACTCAAAATTAGGCCATCTCTGCCAGAACACCACAGAGGTAGAGACAAAAAAGGAAGAGATGACTATAGGGGGTAGATGTATGGAAATTTAGCAATTAGATTCACCTTGGACCTATTTTATGGCAGCCGGCAGCAGGGAGTCTTAAGCTTGACTGGGTATGGCTGTTCATGCAAGCTGATGTGAGGACGCAGCACCAACATGCCTGCTGTCATGCATGAACCTACAGTACTGCATTGAAGTAATTAGATTTAGATGCTTGACCTTAACCCCAGTGCAAATGTGTGGCATCAGCTCTTTGGTACTATTTGCTATTTGCTATTTGGAAGAGTGCTCCAACGGTTCATCCTCTGTCCATGGTGCTGAAACGTCCGGCAGCTGATGCTTACTCATGCAAGGAGAACCCGCTAGGAAAAAAGAAAAGTAAATGCTATCCTTTCTGCCCACACACAGCAGGGAAATGTTACATAATTTAATGTTTTATTTAGCAATGCTTAGCAAAAGCACATTATTAAATGTAGTGTCACCACTTTCAGCATGTTTTGCTTTAATTATTTCAGTTCATGTTCAGACAGGAACTGAACAATTCATGAAAAGTAAATAAATATGCAACAGTTCTGATGAGAAAACATCCAAGTGTTTGAGTTTTCTCTTTTTAAAGAGAAAAAGACCAAGGAAAAAGCATCTGTAGGCCTTCAGCTACTGAGGAGTTTGAACTTTTTTAGACAAATCAAGCGGCGTTAAGGTGTAGGAATAGAATCCCTGAGAGTGTATCTTTATTCAAAAAAAAAAAAGCTGCTCCTCCTGTTTGACTTTATTTGTGGGTAAACTGAAGACATGTGCTGCAATACAAAGAACACAATGTTCTCTTAAAGTAAAGCATGACATACTGTTCTTTCATTTTTTAGAAATGCTGTTTAGATCAACAGAAGGAAAAATCAAGAACAGTTTTTCTTCTTGTTTACTTGTTTCCTTCCTTCTACTGCACACAGCTTTCAAGAAAAGGACACACACTGGCAAGATTATCAATGGCTTTTTTATCGACCGTTGCCCCAGATAACTAAGGGTAACAAAAACTTTGCAAGATGCTGGCCTGAACTTCACGCAGCTGTTATTGTTCTTAATGAAACATCTGCTGTGTCATGCTTAAATGTCCACTGTAGAAAAAGATTGTGGATTTATCCAAAATATGATGAAGATTTGAATTGAATCTACATTTATAAATATAAATAATTAATACTATATTGTATTATAATGAATTATACTCCTAGGCTTTTCAATACAATCTTTTCTAAACCTCTGTAATTATTTACATCAAACATGTTTAAATGGTTAAGGACGTTCAGAGTCTGTTCAAATAAAGGTTGACTTTTGTGTTATGTTGGGTTTTTTGTCAATCGTTTAAATTGAAGTTGCATGATCTATAACACACGGGAGCTGCAACATAATAAACCACAGAGACTTGGGTTCAATGAAAGGCTCAGACAGGGTCACAAACATTACCTATAACAGTCTGCAGTAAAAAACAGAAAAGCGTGAGCAGTACTAAAACCTGTTTGATCTTATGCCTGTGTCAACTTAAGATGCAGGTATGAGTCATTAAAGTGGACACAACCAGAGTTCATTGGGCAAACATCGACGCCCTTGGCTTGTATGAGCCAGAACAGGTTTATGAGGACTAAAATTACAGGCCTTGACAAAGACCTGCTGGTAAATTTAAAATCTCATCAACAGAAGACCTCAAGAGTAAAACATCTATGAAACTAAGGTATGGAACTGCATTTTGCCCACAAACTCTGCTAAGCAGTCAAAGACACACAGAGCATTACTGAGCTACAGTTAAGTAAGCCTTTGTTGGTTTTTCCGAGCCCGTTCTACTATCATCTCCATTCACAATGCCGTGTTGGCAAAGTGGGCCTGTTGTGGCAGTTTGATTTCCCTAAACAACACTAATCGGACATCTGTAGGGAAGGATAAAGCCCAGATTGGCTGTAACTGTGCAGCAGTTATCTGTTGATAGGCCTAACTCTTGCCAACATTCACACCATTGGCTTACAAAAGGCAACAGCTTTCTATATGGTTGGTTAGCGCAGCGAGCCAGCAACAGCTCACTGAGGACAGAGTATCTGGCAACCCTCTGAAGATTGGGTGCTGCCCGCCAAGAAACTGTCTGATGATTGGCTGCGGTGAGTCCAGAGTGAACTGATTGTCCTATCAACGTCCACGGTGCAGGCTGGCTGGCAGTGCTGCCTGCTGGCTGGCTTTGCTACACGCAGCTATCCATAACACCTTCAGGAGGGGCACACGTCCATGTGTTTGAGTGCAAAAGTGTCGAATTTTGTGTAGTTAGAGTGTGCGCGCGCGTGTGTGACTGTATACCATCGATAACTGTTCCATCGGGGAGCTGAGCTAAGCCCTGCCAGCAGGCTCTAACACCTCATTATTCTAAGCCGGGCAGGGAATGTGTTTTCAGAGATCTCTCTCTGAAATGTGGAAATGTGGGCTACAGGTCTTCCTATATCAGCAGCAGAGACTTGGGAAATGCCTCTTCAGCTCAAGTCACTGCCACGCTTTGTCAAAAATCCAACCGCTGAGGAGGCTCACAGTGCGAGATCACAAAACACAACTGTTAACGTTGTAGCTATCTTCAAAAGATTTAATTTGGTTCTGAGAGTTTTTGAGCTTTAATGAATTGAATTTTTCCACTGAGTCCTGTTAACTGAAGGAGGCTTATTCAAAATGCAGTGTTAAATACAGCTCAGCAAAATGATGACGACGAAAAATAGCAGCGCCTAAAGGCTCATCGAGGGATTTTCCACATCTGGGAGAGAAAACGTAAGCAAGGCACCTCATGCGCTGACTGAAGCTTTCAAAGAGGGAATAGGAGGAGAAGATTACCAGATAGAAGAGAAAAATGTCTCAGAAAATAAAGAAGACTTACAGACCAACAGACTTCCATACATTCTGAACAGATAATGGTGCTCGTACTAAGTCTTGCCAAATACTGCTACAATTCAAATTTTAAAGTTTTATATTACAATAAATGTACAAAACTGTTCATAAAACACATCAGGTTAGTTAAACAAACTGTATTTCCAGGAGCAGTCAACATATTATCTACTTCCAAGATAACAGATGTGCAGTAGCTAATCTGTTAGAAAGCATTATGAAAGCACACAAGCAGATTTAACTAAGTACTACTGCACCTTTAACATTCACAGCATGACCTTAAAAGCTCAAACTAGCTTTACTGAAGCAAACATGACAGCAGCTTAAATAAGCATCCTTGTGAACCTGGTCTGAGGTATGAAAGTCCTAAAGTGTGAAATCTGACACAAGTGAACGTTTACTAAGGGTGACCAAATCAAACAGCACGGTGTGACTAAAAGCACACACGCCCTACGAGACATACGTTAAGCGCAGTTTATTCACTTAATGTTGAAACAAATCAAGCTGGCACAGGAGTGTACCAGGAATATTTTCTGTTTTATATTACTATTATTTCTGAGCGATATTGAGCTGTTCTTTCTTGATATTTTCTCTGTTTTATTTTATTTCTTTTTAGTGTGGTTGTTAAAATAGATAAAAATTAAGAATTTTCTACAAGGTATAGACACTTTTAAGAGTGTTCTAATTTTAGATATTTGGATATGAACTCCTTATGAGCAAGAGGAGCAGGATGAGGCTACAAGAGAGACTTTATTTTCCTCTAGAACAACTTTAAACATAAAAAATGTATCACTGGTTTGAACAAACTCACCACTGTGACTTGAACACTACCTCACTTCCTTTTAGTTATTTATTTTGTCAATAATGTAAAATTTGGAGATGGTTGACATGTCAATATGTCCTTTTACAAAGAGTATATCTTGTAGAAAAACAATACTAATTATTGCACCTAAAATGGTCATGTAATGTCACATGTAATCCAAAACTTGTCAAGCAAATAGAAAAACACGCACGCACTCACACACATATATAATATAAATATGAATATGAATCATGATAAGCTAAATAACCAAGAATGTGGTAATTTTAATGTAAAACAATGTAAGTAAGTTGCATGCTGCATTCATAGGAACCTGGGAAGTCAGCTTGCAGGTGAAGGTTCGTTTCCTTAAAATATTAAAAGAACTGAATTGTGTATTCTTGGAATGACTGCTGGATGTGCCAGTCAGATTTTAGGGGTGGTCCACTCCTGCATGGGTGCTTTGTAATGAATCGGTCCCTGCTGTGACAATGTGGCCACATGTTGAAACCCTTTATTAAAACCTATAAGCAACTGTCTGATGGAAAAGTGACAGTAAAAGTCCATAATGTATTATTAATTCTGATAATTCATTTTTGAATTTTGAGTCATCTTTAGCTTACTCATCAAGAAAGCTGCCTGAACTGAGAGAATTCTGACTCATTTCTGGTGCAGGAAAGACACCATCTTATAAGTGCTAGCCCCTTTTCTAATGAAAAAAATCTAAATACCTCCTTGAGCCAGGTTACATCAAAACTAGTCCAACATACCGAAAAGGTTCATACAAGAGTATCAATTGATTGTTCATATGTTTGATTCTGTCTTTCTTTAACAATCTACATTTTATTTCTCTGAGAACTTCATACAGGCTTATCTGTTTACAAACTTTTATTCCAAAATGTACTTTGCTAGTCTTATTGCTGACTTCCTCCTTATGCTGATGTTTGCCTGCATGATGTGCCCACCAGAGCATGGCAGAGTTGAAGTTTTAAATATTAAGCTGTTTGATAAATGTTATAAAAGTTTCAAATGATCCTGTTATCTACACAGAGGCACCATAGTGAGCATGCCAACCACCTGCATCTTAGTCTGGGCAGGTCGAAGTCTCTGCGACTCTGGTGATGATGGCAGAAAAGATAAATTGGACATTTCTCCCCTCCATCCAGGTTGTTGTGCAGAGATGCTCCCTGCAGAGCATCCCATCCTCAGAGACCCCACGAACAACCCCCATCATGGACCGTTTTCCGTGCTGCTACCAGAGGATGGTTTGCAGGATTGAAACACCAAAACAGCCAGCTTCTTTTAAAAGGTTCTTCCCGAAAGCCATTATACTGCTAAATTTCTGTCCCCCAGTATACTCATTACTGCACTTTGTCTACAGTATTTGTGTCCACCCTTTAACATTTTAACTAAACCGACTGTAATTTCCTTGTGCAATAATCAACACACTGTGCATAAAATACTGTCTGACTGTTCCAGTCATGTAATATCATGTCATCTCTAATTTTTTACCATCTTACTTCTGCATGTTGATGCTGCTACAGTATGTAAATGTGTTTGCAAATTACTTGGCATTTACTTATTTGAAAATATTTGGCTAGATATCTTTTTAACACTCTTTATTTTTTCTGTTTCCAGATTCACTGAAATGTAATTGTTCACTGTAGCAGTGAGCAGTACTGAAAGACAGTAAAGTCAAGTCTAAGACAACACTGAAGTGTGAACAGACGTGGTTTACATCACTGCCTGTGGCCTTAAGGGAGGGAAACGGGCTTGCAACTTCTTGTCTAACATCATCAGTTCGAGGCAAGCTTGGAAAAAGTGGCTGCGCTACAAATGACTCACACTCTACCCCTCTTCATACTGTAAAAAGATTTGATGTGCCTCTGAGCAAAGCACATAAAACTAATATCAATAAAGACAGAGAAGTGATTTATTATAATTTTTTTAAATAAGTTTCAGCAACATCACAGAAATTAGCAGCTCCTTGTGTTTAAATTTGTTTTGTAAAGAAATAGTTGTCATATGAGAGGTTTTTACATTTCTTGGCTTTTCTCACAGCACAAAGAACTTTAGTCTAACTTTCAGATATGCATCCTAAACAAGCTGACATGTCATCAAACATCATTTTCCTTTGAATGGACTTTGCAACTGACTTGCGGCTTAATCAATCGCCTTGCAACAATAACGCAGTTGATTCAATTTGCATGGCTTTTACAAGTGTGGTAATTCAAACCAATTAAGAATGTGTTCCTATTCAGCATATTTGTCCCTGTTTGTTTGAATGTCAATTAGTGTGAACACAATGTTTACTCTCTCAGACTGGCTCCAGTATACAGATCAAAGAGGGAGTTAAATAAATCAATTACTCTGGGTTATGAATGCTGTAAAAACAATTAGACATGTGCGAGGAAGTAACAGGAGAAATATCTGATTAATTTGAAAACGTAACAAAACATAATGAACTTGATGACAATGGATGAATGCATCATGTAAAACAATTAATATTTCTATATGCAGTAAAATGCTGTGCTTTGGGGTGGAGTATGAAATGACATATGTGTCCAGTCAGGTCAGCAGCAATTGGAGGAGGAGGCAAAAGTAAGTAGCAGCTAGCATAGCAGGCTAATGTGCTTTGTTTCACCGGGCAGTGAACCTTCTGGCACACACTTCCATTGAACACCACAGTAGCAACTCTAAATGTTAAGTACATTGTTTAATAGTCCATTACGCAAATTGATATTGCTCATTGACTGTTGTCCTTGGCTGCCCACGTAGTGTCAGAGGAAGAAGACGGCGATGTACTGTAGCATAGAGCAGGTGAAAGCTAACAGGGTAAGCCATCACTGTTTGATGTGCAGGAACAATGTGCCAGAACTTCCCATCTGCTGTACTTCTTGCCACATCCTAAATCCAATTCCCTACACCAGTAAAGTTACTGTGAAATAAGATATTCAGCATTGAGCCTGTTATGTAGAAGCTGCATCTATTGATTATTCTGTCAATAAAATGCCAGAAAATAATGGAAAACTGCTTATTACATTGAGTTCAAAGTGCCATGAAATGATTATATCGACCAGAAGCCCTACACTATAGAGTCACTTATTTTACAAAGATGTAAATGTAAACATATAAAAGACCAAATCCTTAAGAAATAAGGAAGTGCTTGTGAAAACTGTGGCAACTGGAATGGAGAACACATTACAAAAATCTGATTTCAGTCTAAAACCTATACCTTATTTTAGAGAACGGGGAAAAAAAATGGGAAAGGAATGCAAATTAAAAGCCTCTGAGAAAACACAATTAAAACTACAAAGTCCAACATGAAGGACCAGAAACTGGTAAAAATAACCCACTTTTTTTAAAAATCTAGTTTAATTAACCCATGTGTGTTTTGAAGCAATATGATTAACCTTTAATAGTTAAATGATTCAAAAAAGTTACAATTCTTTCAAATATTATACAACAAAAACAAATGTGTCTGTAAAATCCTGAATCTTTATCTTTTGGAACTAATAACTGTAAGAAGCTCTTAATTGTTTAAACGCTAATTGTTTCTAAGAGAATTGATTAGCTGGCAAATGGTGAAACATTTACAGCACCTCACTGAGTTATTTAATGACAGAAAACAGGTGTGAAGGAAAACAAAGGTTGGAGGAAAAACTGAGGCCAAAATATTTCCGAAAACTAAACTGGAGCTGATAGAAAAACACCCAAACAGCAACAGGAGAGAAGCGCTGCTATATTTCTATTGTTTGTTACTATGCTAGATAATAAACAGAGGTTTGTTCACACGTGGCTCTGCTGTACTGAAAAAAATAACGATTTCAAGTATTACAGTTTCAGAAATACTTTCTATATCTATACATCTACAAATAAACAGACACAGCCATCAATCCATCTCTTACAGTCTTTCTTGTGTTTAAAATACAAGTTAACAGCATAGAAGACATATTACATGTATTAAACAACAGACAAAAAATAAAAGGAAAACAGATCCCTGCTGATCTTATAACACAGAATTAGATAACAGCAGAGAAAAGAGTGTTCTGGATGTATAACCGAGAAAATTATGAAGGAGAGAAAAGGATGACAGGCAAAGTTAGATGTAATACTGGGGTAGTCTAACAATAAACTGTATTTCCCTAGGCTAGGCTGATATTTTTCTGTAGCTTCTCTTCCAGTTAACAAATTGTATTTGTGTGGCGAAATAAACTTTTTTTAAGAAAAAGAATAGGGGGAGCAATAGACTTGTATCAAATTATAAAAAGACCTAGTTTGTGCAGTTGGAGATGCATTAGGAATAAAGTTCAACTGAATGGATGGGTCATACATCATTGAACATTATTGTGCTTTGCTATGGCTCTGAAACACAAATTGGATTACCTGTTCACCCACGCGGATCGCCCGAATTGGACAGGCACGGGCATAAAGGCAACACATACACATATAAAAGGGTTCATTTAGTCTCATAGGTTCAATGTGCTTCATTTAAATCTTGTAAAACTTACAAATAAACTTTGTTTTGCAAAGGGTTGGACTTGCAGGTCCACACATGCAACACCTTCGAGACACAGACACACACACGCACAGAGCAATTTTTGTTCCCTGACAATAAATGCCACATTATTGTGATGTACAGCGAAAGAGCACATCATATAAAGGTCGGCATGATGGAATCTCTCTGTGAAGCTGCCGGCCTTGACACAGGAAATCAGATCCTAAAACTGTTTATGGTTCCGTGAAGCCAGACAGCATCCCTCTTTTCCTGTAAACAAAGCACTGGAACCTCATGATTTATGAGGAATGCAGCCGATAAATCTGAATAATCATCAGTCTAAACAATCCAGTTATATACTCTCAGATTACAGAGGCCTGTTTTTTTTTTGTTTTTATTATCTTTTGTTCATCCCAGTTTGGTGGCTGAGGACTGAACTTTGACGTCAAGATTACCTCTGTCATTGGTGAATGTAGAACAAAAATCCACCAGTTACAAAAAAGCAATGAATCTTGAAAAAAGGGGGGAAATATGTATCATTAAACAGACTCTTTCCTCCAACCCCCACAGAATACAGCTGCAGTAAAGAGGGAGATTGATTCAGTTGCAAACTAAAGCACATTGAAGCACATCCACATCTCAGTACACCTTTCAGCACAATATCTCTTTTTCTCCTTTTTCCAAACATATTTAGCTTCAGTGACTTCATTCAGTCATTCAGTCAGAGATGAGAGATAGACTGCATCAGGACAGGCGGATGGAGAGAAAATACAGAATTATGACCTAACTTAAATAGCTGATGTCCATCTTCAGCTGTGATAAGACTTTCCAAATCTATAACATCACTTAAGTTCAAGTTAACAGCAGGTTTAGGGGATTGATTATTTAGTGAAAGTAGTGGAGCTTAAATTGATGATAAATGGGTTAGCTTCAAATTTCCATAATGGCTGGTAATTTGCTACTTTAGCTAACCGTCTTTTTTCTTGTTTTGCATCTGATAGGAAAACTGCTTGATTTAAAATCAATTTATCATGGTTTTTTTTGTTGTTGTTTTTTCAAAAGGAAAATATGTGTTTAAATGTATTTCCTTTGGAAGATTCAGACCTACAGAACACTGTGACTGTAGAAGGGAGGAGTAACACATTTATTTTATATTTATTCCCATTGTGCAGAAGAAAATTTATGTAATGTGTTTTATTCTCAGAAAGGTTGTCAGGATTGTGAGAAAGTGCGGCGAATGACATTTTGTGGAAATCTGAGGAGTCACAGAAAGCTTCTGAGAGTTGAAATTGTGTTTGCAGCCTGAACATTTTGCAAAAGTGTGTGACATAAATCAATCAGTCATATAACTGTCTGATATAACTTATCAGCCGCTGCACAATGTGAACTGCATCAGGAAAGAACTGCTGAATTTTTTGGTGTGCAGATCAGAGGGATGTGGACACGCAAACACACAATGCATTCAATCCAAAGAGTTACAGCCCAAAACCCATCCAAAAGAAAAGACTAGAAGAACACAAACAAAGGGCTGTGTCTATTGAGGGAAATGCACCACCACACTCTTCAAATGAGTCATCATTCACATACACATACTTATTTCTCTTTTTGTTGTCTGTCCTTCAGCCTTTAAGTATGTCTTTAAGTTACATAGTTACTTAAATGTTGCTCATGCTCATTCAGAGCAAATATGAACATGTCCAAACCTCAGATTCAGATTTGGAGCACCAGTGATACTCTTTGCCCAGCGAGAGCGAGGAAAAACAACCCTGGAGAGTAAAAAGGATTAATAACCAGGAGAAAACGAGTTTTATTGTATGCATCATTAAGAATAAACAATGCTCACTCAGTTGTAGTTAACTGTTCGCATGTTAGTGACACTGGGACAGTGGGGTTAGAATAGGTACAGTTAGATGTTGCGTACTGTAATATTGGTTAAAATTTGGCCTAATTGTTGAGAATGAAAATTGTTAATTGTTAAGAGATAATAAGATATGTTTGTCAGCAACTAAAATGTGTTTTCACAGAATACTAGCAACTGCGGCTGATGTTAATAACAATCATTTATATCAACCCTCTGCCTACGCATCTTCATCTAATTATACATTACAATAATTTGTCACTTTATCTTCCCTTACATTTTGGACAAATTCAATTCTTGACTCTGCAATTGATCTACTTACTCTTTTGAAATAAAAAAATAAAAAAACTCACATAATTGTTAATTTAAAACAGGAATGCAGCTGTTGTTTTTGCCCACAGTTTTTTCTCTAATAATATTTTGATTCAAATAAATTGAGAAATGAAGGTGATTTGCATGATGTTATACAAGAAAAAAAATGCTAAACCCTTGCAATACTTTATGAAGCCAGAGAGTAAATGGCTGATGTTGACTATTAAAACTATTGCTGTTTCATTACAAATAAAAAAAACTAGTCAGTGACTGTAAACACTTGTGTGTCGCAAGTGTTGCATTTGTTATCTTTGGGCTAAAGCATCAGGACAAGCCCAGATCTTACGAGTCAGATCCCTGCTGGTTATAAATGCCAACTGAAATCGGACGCTAAGCAAGCCAACTGTAGCCTGTGGTCACTGTAATCCTCCCCGAATGAGATTATCTCTGTGTGGAAACAGCGAGGAAGGGGTGGGAAGGGCACTCCCATCAGCTGTGTGTCTAAGACACGACCTACTGAACCCCTTCCAAAAATCCACAGACACACCTTTTGCACCTGGTATTAAAACTCTCCACTGACTGGGTTTCAGGAGCAGTCCAGGTAAGGCGAGTGAAGCGTCAGAAGGCTTAGCACCTTGATAGGAAAATGGCTGTCACAAGAAGAGCTTTGCTTCTGCTGTCCCTGCTTCTGGGCCTCTGCAATGCTCAGCTTCAAGATGTAAGAAGTGACTCACTGAGGATAAAAAATAATAATTTGGAAATGACACGTCTCCCATATCATCGTTTTCATCTGAATAAACAGTTTTGCAAATGAGTTAAAGTACTGTAGAACGAGAATAAAATACTGTTATTTTTCCATTTGGTTTTCACAGGATCATGCTGCTGATAATGGTAAGTGACTGTATATCACTTCATCCACTGTATCTCCGTCTAATGGACTAATCCTTTTATGTGTCAAACTGTGTGACATTGTAAAAACCAAGCTGTAAGATTTCAGATTTTCTTTTGTTCATCAGAAACCTCGGCAGCTGAGCCTGAGGACATGACCAAAACTATCCTCAGGATGAACAATGGTGAGTCTACAATCATGCCACATGGAATGTTAGGGACGACACTATTAATCATAATCATGTCCAATAGAAGGGATGAAGACAGTATTTCTTTTTCTCTAGTCCCTTGGTCAATTGTTCTACATATTTCATATTATATTTATCTATTTTTCTTAATTCTATGTATTTATTTGAACAGGATCTAATGAGTTTCTGATGGAGGGAGACCTCCTTGTTCCAAGAACCAGGACTGCTATGAAGTGCATGAATGAAAACTACAGCTGTCTGTGGCCAAAGTCTTCGAATGGAAAAGTGGAAATTCCTTATACTCTGAGTGAACAATATGGTTAGTTTAATGTTTAAATGGACTCCACTGCAAAGTGGATTTGTGCATGTGTAATGATTCTACTGAATCACTTTTGTCTTTAACCAAAGACAACTCAGAGAAGAGTTTGATTCTTCGCGCTATGAAGGGATTTGAACCATCAACCTGCATTCGTTTCATTCCTCGCAGATCTGAGAGAGCATATCTAAGCATCGAACCAAAATTTGGGTAAGTTAATACCTGATGCATTTCTGTATTTGAATGGAGAAAGTCTGTGTAGACGGATTATGCAATACTCCTAGGAGATGATATGAAAATGTTCTGATGTTTCTATGTGTATAATAATATAATGTAAAGAGCACAAAAGCCTTTTTCAAATATGGGAGCCCCAGTGCCTCTACTGATTTGGGAAAAAATATTCAGAGACGCCCTTTTGAAAATAAAAAGCAAATTACTTGGATCTGACAAAGCTAGTTTCTGTGAACAAATGAGAGGATATTTAGAAATATTACATGCAGAGAATGTACCGTTTTTATGTTTCAAAGGTTTTACCTTGTGATGTTTCCTACGTCTTCTTTTGCATCCATTCATTGTTTTGTGTTTCAAATATGTGGGTTTCGGTGTTTATTACTGTTGACCTTCTCTTGGCCAAGACTCTCTCAGAAAAGATTCTAAATCTTCAAAATGTTAAATCCTAATGTCCTTATTGATTAAAGGTTAATAATACATTTGTAACAATGATGGTGGATTCAATCAGTTAAAGCAACAGCATCTAGTAAATCAGTGAGATTTACTGACAATAATGACAAAGGGAGAAGTGCATGAGTATTGCAATGATATAACCAGATAATACAAAAAGTAATATAATTCAAACGCTCTTAAAAGACTTAAAAAACAATTTATATTTCAATATAATACATTTTAAGTTGTCTAAATCTTTAAATATACCAGCAGTGTACAGAGGTGGTCAAAAATATAACTTTTTTGCGTAAACCAAGCATAGTCGTTGCCCAATATAGAAAAGAAAGCTTTTTAACGCCCGTGCAACTGAAAAGAAGCTGTGGTTTATTAATGTAAGTATAACATCCATATATGATTGAAATGCCAATTACAAATTTCTATTTGTCTCTTTTACTTCCTAAGCTGTTATTCTTTGCTGGGCCGTATTGGAGATAAGCAGGTGGTGTCTCTGCAGAGGTTTGGCTGCACAGATTACAAGATCATCCAGCACGAATTGCTGCACGCTTTGGGTTTCTACCATGAACACACTCGGAGTGACCGTGACCGTTATGTCAGGATCAACTGGGACAACATCCAGGAATGTACGAATATCACACCATCTTTCAGTGTCTGAATGATTCAGATTTATTTTTTAATCTGTAATTTATTGTTCCTTGTCGCACCAGATTTTGTGCAGAACTTCAAAAAGATGGACACAGACAATCTCGGCACTTCATATGACTATTCCTCTGTGATGCAGTACGGCAGGTAAGCTTGACCAACAATGCCGTCGTAATGAGAAAATGCACAATCTATTTCCAACCTCTGAATTGTTCCTGATTGTGACATCATTTGTAGAACTGCCTTTGGGATTAATGGACGGGAAACCATAACACCCATCCCTGATGCATCTGTTCAGATTGGCGAAGGAAAAAGCTTGTCCGAGATCGATATTCTCAGGATCAACAGGCTCTATAAGTGCGGATACACAAGTGGATGAAAGATTTGATTTCTCAGTCTAATGATTTTCATTAAAGTGACTATATGACAGTAAAGCATTGAAATTTCCTTAATCTACCCTGAGTGTTCTGTTATTTACAGCACGCCTATGCATTTAGTGTTCTCTAAACATAGCAAAACGTCTATTGAAATGGACACATCAAAGACTTCATTTGGAGATTTTAACTGAAAATGAAGGCTTAGTGATTATTTAGCCTCAAATCACTGGCTAGAATTATAAATTGACATTTTGTGTTGCTGCAAAATGTTGATCTTCTCTGTATAATTACCCAGACGTTACATATCTATAAGGCTGGGACATCAGTCTCCAGTCGCCCGAGGACTACTGTCCTGCAGGTTTTTGATGTTGTCAAGCTCTAAACAAGCCTGTAAACAACTCTTTAATCCAAGTCAGAGGTGGTGAAGCAGAGAAACATCTAAAATCAGAAGGGTAGCAGCCCTCAAAGTCTGGAATAGGGCATCTATTCTATGATATAGGAATTCACTTGTTGCATTATCTGCCATTGATTATGTTGGTTAACTTCAGACTTTCAGAAATAGATTGTCTATGAGACAATTTCTCATGAAAAAGATGCTGTTCATCGTGTTGTTTTTACCCTCTACTTCTCCTTTTTAAGATTAAGGGGGAGCATGATGTTCATGTTGTCAGTGCAGTAGGTAACCCTACTGCTGAAACCTGTTGAAAAGATTCTCATATTTGATCCGATTTATGTTGCTTCTTTATGTCATGTTTTGTAGGAGAATGAAGGTGTGAAGTATTAAAAAATAATTAATCTCATTAGATAGAAATGAATTTGCACACTTGTGAGGAGTACCTTGTTTATCTGAGTGAATCAGGGCTCCAGTGTACCCTTCAGGGCTATTGCATCTTTCCAAAGCGGAGCCTCACTCAAGAACTGCAGATGTATTAGGAGTAGATAAAACCCTCTCCTTTTGCTCTTTAACCTGGAAGAGGCACATTTTTCCCACTTGGACACATCCTCTCACTCTTGTATGTGTGCTTTTGTTTTCTTTCTAGGATTGTCCTTCTCCCGTATTCAATCCACTGAAATGAGAGCAGCGATGGGTGTTGAGAAAAGTGTAGCAGGGTAGTTTGGGGGTGAAATAAGAGAGGGAGAGGCCTGGGAGAGAGAACAGATTCCTATAAAGCAAATTTCCCCTCCTTCCTCATGACAGCACTCCATGTATTTCTCCTGTGTTGTGGCTCAAATGCAACTTAAGAGGCCGTGGCACCAGTAGCGCTCTGAGAAAGCCGACATGTTTGAACTGTTCAGATGGACAGAGGGCTTTAATGTTTCATAAAGTAGCTTTAGTTCATTTCAATCGTTCTGCCCATGAAAAATTAAAAAATCTACTTGTTTATTGAAATATTTAATACTATGACTCTGTTCATGCTCCAAGAATCTCCAGGAGAATTTCAGTCAGCTTTAAATTAAAGTATTTCTACAAAGCTTGATTAAAATAAGATTACAGATGAGCCCAGAATCCCTAGACTGAAGTATAAACAGGCCACTACTGGAACATACTGTGGCTACAAATCACTCAGTGTTCAGCGAGACAGGAATCTAATGAGATTGATCTCTGAACTATGAGGCTGACATAAATTTGAATGTGACGAATGCATATTTAAATGTTGAGACATTTTGACCTTTTTAGTTTATGTTTTAGTAAAGGCTAATAAAACAGACATATGAAATCGAAACCTGATCTATATTAACTAATATTTAGTGTTACTGATAGTTTTGATAATAGCAATAAAGAATATTCTGTGAGGCCGTTACAGATGCTCTTTGACCAGACTTTAAAGGGCAGTGTGTACATGACCAGCAGGGTCTGCTGTAGGATGTCTGCTCTAATGAGAGCAGGCCGAGTGGAGCCAAATGCAGTGCGATGTGTGATGTCACTGGCAATACGCTGTCAGGCTATAACCGCTGGCTGGCTGTGCGGCTCTTACCACCATGTTATTAACACAGATCAGTGTACCTGCCTTTCTTCAAACATGATAAGCTTCAGCAGACAGCTTTCCTCAGCTCACTGCATGAGCTGCCTGTTGCAAAGCAATAGGAAATTAAAGTGTTTGCTCAAGCTGATGCGAGCATCCTGGCCAGGCAAAACTCTGGAGGCTGTTTCAAAGTTGAATGAATTCCACCAATTGGGGGAAAAAGAAATAAAATGTTAATTTACACTTTCCAATAAGTGATTTTAAAGTTTTATTTGGTAATGTATTTGTTCTTTGGTCCAGCTCGCTCTTACTGTATTGTATTGTTATAAGATAAAATAATTGTAAATATGTTCTGTCCCTAGGTCAAGTTAAAGGGTATTTTCAGAGATAAACATAAAAACTGAAAGTGACTGAGAAGAGAGGACAGAATGGGAGGTGGGAAAATTCATTTGGATTGGTGCTCAGTTACATACAGACTTAACTTCCTTCAAGTCATTCTACATTTTCTTAAAAATGTCCAGTGAGTCCAGGTCCAGAAGTTTTAAGTCTCTCTGCAGTTAATTTCAGCCAAAAGGTGCTACATATAAAAAAGTAATTTTTCCCATTTCATTTCACACTCTTGGGATAACAATAACAACAACAGATGCTGTGAATACAGACTGTACGTTCTTGAACCATTTAGCTTGAGAAGAGTTTAAAGATAGGGTGGCAACGGAGCAGTGTCAACTTTGTAAATGAGAGTATGCCAGTGTCTCAGCCTTCAGATGGATGAAAAGGTCTATCAGATGTGTTTGTGTAGGCTACAAGTAGACAGCAGTGAGTTAGTGATCTAGAGTTTGTGATGAACCTCAAAGCACCATGACACACAGATATGCAGAGCATACAGAACGTGGGATTAGCCATGTATCCAAAAAACATGACCATAATCTTAGTCTGGCATAAAGGTAGCAGCAACCAGCTTTTTTATCAATTAAAATGAAAGACAGGATCTATCAAAACCTAGTTTCAGTTTCAGCTGCCGGATGTGATGGAGAAAAGTAGAGAATATTCAATCAGAAAACCAAGATATCTAGCATGATACGAACTCATTGTGTGTGAACTGTGCAAATAAGGGCAGGGTCTGTAGCTTGCCCGTGACATTTGAGAAAAGCATATATTTGGTTTTATCTGATTTTCATAGGAGTTTAAGATCCTACAGGTTTTGCTAAAGTACATTTTAGGCCAGTTCTAACCTGGTGAGGGCCTGAGTTGGAGTGGGGACTGAGCACTATCACTGCATCATGAGCGTATGAATGAAATCTTGCTTTGGACACATTTTGGTGAATGTCATGTCATGTTTTGTTTTTACACACTGTAAGACCCATCTTCTTATAGAGTCGTTTGAACAGCCATACTTTAGCCTTTAGCCATCTGAGAGGAGGGGTGAAGAAGGTGTGTTTAACTGTGGAGTTTTAAAGTAAAATCAGATTTTTTCTGAAGAATTTCCACCTTTAAAGGATGGGTCTATATTAGGGTGCACAAAGTCTACACACCACACAAATAGAACCGACAGACTGAGGTTCTGCACAATGACTCACTCATTTGAGTCTCATATGTTGGAACAGGGCCACACTGAAAACCTGCAGAATTATGGCCCTTGAGGGCCGGAGCTGGACACCCCTGGTCTGTATCTGGGGATTTGGATGTTGGTAAAAGCTTGATTGCATCTGTAAACATTATTTCAATGCTGTTCATAAACAAATGTCTTTCGAAAACCGCTGTGGTCTAAATGACAATACTTCGTATGCTCCCACCCATCATTAAGCAAATCCCAAAGTGGAGGCTTGTAAATGGTTTACAAACCAACATGGGACATCAAAAATAATTAATCCATTCAACTGTTTGAAGTATATTGTTTGCCAAGTTAAAACCTGCTGCAGAGCAAGCACAAAATCATAGTCATTTCTGAGTAACCCTATTCATTTGGAAATATATACATTTAATGTCATTAAACTGTCCATCTATGTTAAAAAAACAAGACTCAAATGAAAAATCTTAACAAATTCACAGCTCGATGAAAATCTTTGAGAAAACAACCTTAAAACATCAGACGCAAAAACTTCACACACAGTTTCTTTGTTTGATTTTTGAAGTCTGTTTCAAACCCAGGTCACAAGCAAGTCAGCTGTAAAGTGCCTCCTTTGAGAGAGATAAAAGCAGACCTCATGAAAACAAGTAAATTTAGTTAAGCATGCGATCAAAAGAAGTAAGATATTGGCATAAAAGTCTTTGTTGTTGCCTTGCAAGACCCAGTGGAAACGATTAGCAGACTGACAGATGCAAACAAACTCTAACATAAGCTATTGTTGAAGCATTCATGAAGCTCTACTTGGCTTCTATTCTGCACATCTGAGGAGCCAGAGGAGCCACATACAAACTTCTAAGATACAGTAACTGAACCCTTAATAAGCCGTTGACAAGTTAGGATCTGTTGTCAGTGCATTCTCATATCTCCTAAATACTTTATAAATTTTTTCCTTACACCGAGATCACGGCTGACTTGGCTTTAAATAAAAGGCAGCAATTAAGATACTGTAGATCGAAAGGAAAAATGCATAAAAGTGAGTTCAATTCATGTAAATTGTCTTTGCAGGTCATGTGGCAAAAGCCCGTGTCAAAGAGAAGGGATGTTTAAACAGGCCTTTGTAAATCTGTAAATGAGGCTGAGGCATTAATCTCCAATCCCTTTGAGCTGTGTTCGCAGAGCTGCACCACAACTCTGTTTGTCAACGCTGAGGAATTGCAGCTGTCGAAAATGATGCGGTCCCATTAGTGACGGAATCCAAGCTGAGACGGAGCCAGACAGAAAGCCGCTGTGGGGACAAGATGATAACAAGGTACTCATTGGAGATGTGAGGGATGGTGTTTGCGCATCGCTCTCTGTGTCTCTCTGATGGGACCAGGGCAGAGGAGGAGATGGAGGGGTTAAGATAAACACAGAGCAAGAAAGGCGTGGAGAATGAGAAAGCGAGAGAAACAGTTAAGGGAGAAAACGGATGGAGGGAGATAAGATGAGACAAATAGAGAGGGGAACAATGAGACTTGGAAGCAAGAGGGAGTGACTGGGAGAGTAATCACGGAAGGTAACACTGAAACACACAAATCAAAGCAGTGACTGGAATAAGTGAGCAAGTGAGTTCACCAGAGACGGAGAGAGAAGAAGCAAAACACCCAATGGCTTGTTCCCTGAAATATTGGCAGGTTTATTCACAGGGAGTTACTGATGGCTCATTCTGCAGATTGTTTCACCTCTGAGCTAAACTGCGCGCGTTGCTGGATAAAGACAAAGACAACTGCAGCAAAGAAGGGCTGCTGCACTCAGCATGACACACGATGTCATGCAACTGATGCAACTATTGAGATTAGTCTTGTTTAATTGTGTTCCCTTCAGTTTTGTGACTTGTGAGAAAGATTTGATCAGTTTTGGGTCATATTTGTGCAGAAACGTGAAAGATTCTAGAGTTTGCTGACTTTAATCCACCAATATGGGTAAAAAAAAAAGCAGTGAAGTGTTTATCCGCTGAAAAGTGATTTAAAATGCACCACAGGAGCAGTTTACCTTCACACTGCCACAGGAAGACATTAAAGGAACTATACCTGATATTATTTTAATCTTTCTAAGAAAAATGGTTTTCTACGTGGTATAGTATGTGGTAAAAGGGGTAATTTCATTACAATTAATGACTCATTGATTGCACA
>JAVQJG010256566.1:0-44697 GCA_036024015.1 Craterocephalus amniculus | reverse complement strand
TTGGGGGAGTTCTGTGGAGGATCTGTGGGTCTACAAAAATACTGTTTTTGTATGTTTTTAAATGGATATAAGATTTTATAGCTGTTCATTTGTTTATAATTTTATGAAGTTTTGAACATTTGTGCTTTTATGGTTTGGTCATTACAATGAACTAAACTGTTCCTAGTTATCATCCAGTATCATCTTATAAAAGAAAGCCTATTTACCGTAAAATACTTACCGAGATAACTTTGCATTTAAAAGTCTGTAGTTTTGTAATGAATTAATTCTTTTACATTCATAACATACAGGCTTTCTAAATTCTATGGGAACCTTTTAGGAGGTTTGGAAAACTTTTAGGGGTTAAAGCCACAAAGTGGCTTGTGACTCAAATAATGAATGTCAGCAAGGAAAGAAGAAAAGATGAATTTTTAAAATTCTTGTTAGAGCTTCACAACTGCCAGGATCATTATGAAACATAAAAAGTGAATAAATATCCAGGCCTTAATCATGAAACTGCAGCCAGTTGTGGCTACCGTGGCGTACAAGCCTTTATATTCATTGTGTACCACAAACAGGTGACTTTTATGCACTCTTTGACATTGTGCCCCATTTTTAATGTTGAAAAATGGTTTACACTTAAGTATTGAAGAATTTTATTCTTATAGCAGCATGTCCTTTCTGGTCTACCTCGAAATGAAAAATTGAATGTGAGTTACAATCTTTACAAACTACAAATCCTCCTTCCGTCTTTCATGATGGTTCTTTTGTTATTAGAATGATTTGATTTGTTTGTGTAGCTACAATAAAAAACTTTCCAAGACCGATTTGTCTACGAGTTAAGCTTATTTTACGTGGTTTGCTTCATTTTTCAGGTTTTATTGATAATAATGTTAACAGTAATTTGTTTATGAGAGTCAGTATTTCAAGGGGCATAAGACTATCACCCACCTAAAATTTCAGTTTCCAACACACACAAATGTATTTTCTGTTCTTGCTGTTTTTAGTTAGTTTGACATAATCAACATTCATGCTTTCGGCTCTCTGTGGGATTAGTTTGGAAGCCATAACTGACAGCAACGTGACGTTATCTGGGATTTTGGTCATTATTTCAAACAGGATGCTTTTTGCTTACTGCTGCTGCTCTACTGACATCTGCTGTCTCCATGGAAAAACTGCTCCATGAAGCTGTTGCACAACAGCCACAAACTGGTTGGTTGATTATTTATAGATCATCTCAGCACCAAAGTACAGTATTTGAAAATGTTATTTTATTTATTTTAATATACATTTTAATATACAGTTATAAACATGTTTTTCATGTTTTCTAAATGATATTTATTTTCCTTTTATGTCACATTTATATTACATTAATGTTAGAAAGAGCAGAATTTGGCTTAATGGCCAACTGCACTTGTCATCTGATGCTTGCTTGTAGCTTGAATTATCTCTGACTTTTTTTCTTGACTGTATGACTTCCTGCATCTTAATCCAGTTCTTCTCATTTATAAAATGGTGGAACTGGAGATTCTCATAGAGGATTGTTGAATTTGCAACAAAGGTGTGCAGACAAAAAGACTAGCAAGGTGTACCTTATTAAGTAACCTAGCTGTGACTGCAGAAGGGCTTTCTCTGCAGGCTGCTGCTTGGTTCCACTATCTGACCACTTTGGTCTGATTAATCGTTTACATTAGCCTCGATAATTGCTTAGCTTTAATGAAGATAACCCCTGGAATAAAACCGTCAGTTCCACTAGCTGACTAAACTCTGAACCTCAAGGCTCTCATATCCTGTTATGCATCATATAAACTCAGGCTGGCTGTTGACATTTTTACGGATTATGTTTGACTCATTCAGGACATAAAAAAGACAGTATGAAACTGAAAGGCCTGCTCAAGTTTACCATGATTTTAAAAAACAAAACAGTTTAATAATCATTTAGCAATAAATCACAGTGTTTTGATCAAAATATTTTTGATGAATTCTTTTCCTGCATAGAACATGTAATTTAGACACCGCTCTATAGAGCACATCCTAAATTACACTGAACTTGATCTTTTCAAGCAGCAGGAGGCGCTTTGATAATCAGATGTCTCAGGAGCTATCATTCTGGACGGTCACCAAGATTTTTTCTTTCACTTGGACTTATTTGACAGTTAAACCCTGCTCAGGATCACTTAGTGTGTCACACTGCACACTCACCCATTACAAGCTTGAATTTCACACTAAACCTGAAAAGGCAGCATGCTGGTCTATGACCTTTATGCTCTCTTGGAAATAAGTCTGCATGTTTGTCAAGCTAGGAGAGTCAAATAGTAGTTCAGTGTTGTTCAGACTGGGTGATACAAACCTAACCTGGCCAGTACCGGCTCTGGCTGACATAAACTCATTTAGCCAGTAGAGAATGTCTGTGAACTTGATGAGCCAATGGCAGCAGGAGGAGTTCACTTTTTTTTAAAAAGAGGGTTACAATAGTTTTATTGATGCATAACTTGTAATTATATAATAAATGTATGCTTTGTTTTGCAAGTTGAAGTTCTCATAAACTGAGTTATTGACATTTCTTAACTTAGTCTTATATATTAGTCTAATCAATGTCACCGTTGTTGCATTGGAGTTAAATGCTTTCTCAAAGTTGTTTAATATGTAATGTATAAGCAGCATGCTCAGGCTGAATGATGAAATAAATTAAATGTTTTCAGGGGCATGGCTTCAGCATTTTTTAATGGCAAATAACACCCTCAGTTGTGCTTGACAGGCAACACTGCCTCTTATATGCGAATTTCCAACTGGAATTTCATGTCTTCGACCAACTAAGTTTACATTAACTTATGTTTCTGATTCGTAGAAAATGCTGAATGTGACTTTGTTATATAGGATGCTGTGAAATTTAACCTGCGAGTCTAAACTTATAGAGAAAGAGTCGCTTGTACGTCAACGTTCTTGACGTCCGCTGACGTAAACAGAAATAAGGGCGGTCTCTTTTAGACGCATCCAATCAGAAGGTAGGCGTCGTTCCGCAGGGGAGCGTTATTGGTTTAAAGTTTGTCCTCCTGCGTTGCCTGTATAAATAATAACAACTGTAATCAAAGCTAGCATGTGGAGAGAGTACCTGCCAGTGATATAGCCTGTTTCAACACTGATACAGCGCAGTGCTTGAGCTAAAACCCTCTATTTAATAGCTCAGGAAGCCAAGAAAGGACACGCAGGCAGGTACAAGCAGCAGCATGTCGGTCGACAGTGTGTTTAGGACCCGGTCTCTCGGTGTGGCAGCAGAGGGTCTTCCAGACCAATACGCCGACGGCAAAGCAGCGAAAGTGTGGGAGCTGTACATCGGAGATACGCAAAGTAGGACGCAGGAGTACAAAAGCTGGCTGGTGTCTCTGCTGAAACAACAAGGGGTGCAGAGAGTCCTGGATGTAGCCTGCGGAACAGGGTAATGTAAGGCCGACTCAGCAGTCACACTGGGAGAGTTTCACATTTGACTCACTGAGCACAAACGGAAAAAATTTCAGGTTAACAGACATGTTAGAATATCAGCAAACATGACACGCGTAAGGCATACAAGTTACGCAACCTGTTGGTCCAAACAGTGTCTTTATACCACCTTCCATATTTTGAATGGGTGTGACCATTCTGCAAAGACACGATGACTTTGCAAAGTCCTCCTGTGGAGCTATTATCCACGCCTCGTGTAATTTCATTCAATCTTCAGATGATTAATTATGATCAGCATTACTTAATACTTTTCTTGTTACATAATGAATTAGTCAGGTTATCTTGACAAGACTGAAGGCGGTTTGACTTCCATGGAATTTCAACTTGCTGACCCTTCTAACTCTGGACAAAATCCGGATTAGGCCAGAGAATAATGAATGAAAATGCAGAGTTGCAGCTGCAGTTGTGCCACTTCCTGTCTCCAGACCAGAGTTGAAGGGCAAGCATGTTATTTCATGTAGTAGATAAGAATGTGTACTTCTTTCCCCCAATGCTTTTTCTCTTTTTTGTTTTTCTTTCTTTCTTTCTTTCTTTCTGGCACTGACTGTTCCTACTGTTCAGTAGTAGTAGTAGTTGGTATCAAGTAGTTACAGGGAGTTTTGACTGGTTCCCAGCAGTATGTTATCTGTCCTGATATACTATCAGTGCTGTGGAGGGAGCTTCAAGGCCATTGGCTGAACATCATCCTCAAACATCACCTGTTAAATTCCTCAGTGTGCCCAATCTTTTTGTGTCTTTCAAAAATAAATTCAGCTGGATATGATATAAAAACAATTGTAACTTTTAATAACTTTATGATCAGGCATATCTAAAATGTAAATATTGCAAATCTCTGTGTCTTCATGCACTCTGGAGTGAGCCAACACACTGTTTATGACCATGGTGTGTAGCAGTGGTGTGCATCAGCCATCTGTGGCAATGTAAACACGCTCATAGAGGAATGGGGTTACAAATGTCTCTGCTATTTTTGGCGGTTTTAATGATTTGTGGTGCTGGGCTTTCCAGGTATTCTGTCATCAGAGTTAGCAGCATCTTTAACAAGAAGCAGCAATAAGCGTGACTTTTGGAGTTATGACTATACAGGTACTAATTGGATAATTAGAATATACTGGGAAAGTTGTTTTATTCAGGCAGTTCAACATAAAAGGTAAAACCAATGCAGTTTATGTTCTAAGTACAGATGTAAGATGTTACTTACAGAGGCCTGACATTTTTGTATTTTTAATAATTTTTTTATTGATATCAAGCGATATTCTAATTTTATGAGTTTTTTAATTTGAAGTTTTCTGAAGCTGCAAATCCTAATCAGCAAAATCTAAGATAAAAGCTGAAATGTATTGAATTGCATACTATTTGTATGCTTACTTGTTGCATACACGTACACGTTGCTGTGTAGAATTAATCTTTAAAGTTGAGTAAGAAAAATGTGTACATTTTTTCAGGATATTCTAATTTTCTGAATAGTACCTGTAATCCCCATGCTCTACAGAAAAAGTCAGCCAGAACTAGACCATACAGTAGATGCAGTCTAAATCCTGGAACATAATGTCTTTGACTTGCATACAGTTAAGTTTTTTCCTTCTTTGCTGTTTAATGTAAATGATTACAGTCAATGTGTTACCCACTAAATCATACACTTATGTTGCTGTTTGAATCTGCAACATGTCTCTTTTATATTTAGTTTCAGTTTTATTTCAGTTAATGTCTTGAGTTTTTTTTTTAGCACAAGAAGCATCTGGCTGTCAAATATCTATTTTTACCTGTAAAAAAAACTAAGGTGTCATTTCCTGGTTGTGGTGTGAGGATCCCTACCAATTTAAAGTTTTTTGTATGCTTGCTGTGATGACAGTTGTAGACAGATGTTATCAAGCTGTTTACATAAGAAAGAAAGGCATGAAAACTAAAAAAAAATAAAGAAATAAGATATCTTGTTAATTCACTTTAAGGGAAGAAAGCAACATGGTTGTCATCACTTGTTTCCATGATAATGCAGTATATATTGTGTTGTTATAGCTGTTCTGTTTATTAACAGATTTTGTGATTTTCATGTTTTGCAGAGTTGATTCCATCATGTTGGTGGATGAGGGTTTTAACATGGTAAGTGTGGATGCCAGCGACAAAATGCTCAAGTATGCTCTAAAGGCTAGATGGGAGAGAAGAAAAGAATCCGCTTACGATCAGTGGGGTATGAAATCTTTCACGTATTTATATATTGAATTCACACATTTTAAATGTTTTAATATATCACAAGCAGACAGGGATTTGCTTATAAGGTGCATGGTGTGTAAACCTTGAGTACAGGTTAAAATGTGCTTTTTTGACTGTCTGTTTTCATCAGTGATCGAAGAAGCCAACTGGCTGACGTTGACAGACGATGTTCAGAGACCAGGAAATGGCTTTGATGCAGTCATCTGCCTCGGCAACTCATTTGCCCACTTACCAGACTTTAAAGGTAAAATAAGCGTTAACAGACCTGAGTGAGATTAAAGTTTATTCCTTGAAGAAAATAGACATGATGTTCTGAGATCAGGGATGCACAGACAAAATGTAAGTTAAGTCGAATCAAATCTTTTTTTTACATGCAAAAACTTGAAAACAGCAGAATTAAAAATAATAACATATAAATATAAATATAAGAGTACAAAGTAGTGTGAAAAGCCAGGAGTATTCCAGGGTAACTTAAAACCAGGCTGAAAATCTATTACCTGTTAGGCCCTGACCTCTTAACAGTGATGTAACATTCACACCCTGGGGTACATCCCTGTAGCACAAGCACATGCAACAGCAGACAGGATGTTCTGTACATTTATGCTATGTATGGCATTTCAGGCTATGCTGTGGTAAAAACTCCCTTGTTAGAATTTGTGTCAAATATATCATAAATTATTTATGGTGGCCCAGTCACTTTCTTCACAAACTACCTTAACTTTACTTTAAATACATCTTTTTATTCCTGAAACTGAAATTATGATCTGATAAATCTGACTTGTGTTTCATGTGGAACTGCCTTTATAGTGCAGGGTTTTTTGCTTCTTTAATTAATTTAGAATTGAAATGTCAATAGTGAAAATTACATTCTATGTTTATATTTCCTTGATGTTTCTGATGTCTACCTGATTGCATTGATGAAAATTGGACTGAAGTCTGTTGTTGACTCTACGTAATCCTGTTGTTGCTTTTAGGAGACCAGAGCGACCAAAGATTGGCCCTCCAAAACATTGCCAGTATGGTCAGACCAGGTGGAATCCTCATCATTGACCACCGCAACTATGATTACATCTTGGAGACCGGACGGGCGCCGCAAGGCAAAAATATCTACTACAAGGTAGGGTGGCTTAAGAGATTTTAATTTTATTGTGTTTTATTTTCTTTTATTTTCTTTTATTTTATTTCTAGACCCAGATACAGGGTTCATAAATTAATCCATCCAAGGGATACAGGGTTCATAAATTAATCCATCCAAGGAGGTCCAGGCCCTGCTTAGTTCTGGCAGTGATAGATCCAGTAAAACTCAGCCTGATAAGATGATTGTGACTTCAAAAATGAGAAAAAACTTACCTTAAGCTCATATAAATACTTCTGAGGGACATCAGACAGGAGGAAAACCATCAGTTTGAACAGTGCACACACACATAGACACACAAAAAGCCTCTGTCTGGTCTAAACTCTGCACAATCTGGTCCTTTGCTGCTTTGTAAAAGGACAGACAGTATTGTTTATGAAGGGTTTACTTCCACCATCCTCAGCAGCTGAGTTTAAGACCTAAATCTCCTTGCAGAGCCTGCCGGATATTGTGAGCTTATTACCGAGTGGTGCAGCAGAACCAGAATGAAAAGTGCATCAAAAGTTGTGTTTTTTTTTGTGTGTTTTTTACAATTTTGGCTAAAAGTCTTGAATACAGAGTGAAAAGCCTTAAAGGAGTCACATCTATCATCTAATATCTTATTAATATAAACCTTTATTTATAGATAATTTATTTCCCATTTTTCTCATGTTTTTCCACTAAAGTAAAACTTGAGTTATCTATTTAAAGTCTAGATAAACAACCAGTCTTACATTTTGCTGTCTAGCATGTCTGAAGCTCACATCTGTGAATCTTCTGAACAGAAAGCAGGAGCTGACTGCACTGAGCCATATTTGTTTTGTAATATTTTCCTTAAAATCATCCTCCGTATTCTTTAATCCAGCCAGAGTCATAACTACCCAGCTGCACGGCCTCAATAAGAATTTTGAGCAAACAGTCACGTGTCTTGGAAAATCCACCTCTGATACCTCTGTAATCCCACTGAGTCTGTACCCAACCAGCACCACCACATCAACCTTCTGGTTTCATTCTGTCACGCATGACCAGCTTTTATTCCAGTGTTACAGAGTAGTAGATTTCTACAGAAATAATTTAATCTTTTGTTCTTCCTATACATGTAAACTGTATTAAAAGCAGTTTTTATAAAAGTCTCAATCTGGAATATTAACAAAGAATTGGCCAACCACTCAATAACTAAATAAAAAGTATACTTAGAAAACCACTAACCCAATATCCATAATGGGGTTGATTTATTTTATAAATTACATCAAGGGGTCTGGTCATTTTTAAAAGAAATCAAAGTAATCACCATAAACAACTTTTCATGAAGAACTTTAAATACTTGATTCACCTTTGAAAAAGGGTCTAAACCAGATAGCAGCATTTTAAAGATGTTGGTAAGATCTGCAACTGTCCTGCACTTCTTCTGGAAATCAGAAATTATCTTATCATGGTGTATTATTTTTTTATGATACATTTAATGTAAATGAATATATTAAAAAATAAAGGCTCAATCTATTAATTAGGATCACAGAAAGGAAATAACTTGAAATTTGAGTAACTTAATTATGAATATTGACCATGAATAACAAGAGACTCTTTTGAATTTTATGTCTATAGGAATCTAATGGCTGTAAAAGAAAGTGAAGGCACCTCCTTGGTGTTTGTCGAATGACCCATAAATGTGTGTGTGTGTGTGTGTTGCAGAGCGACCTCACTCAGGACATCACCACCTCGGTTCTGTGGGTCAACAGTAAACCACACATGATCACTCTGGACTACACCATCCAAGTGCCACAGGCCGTCCACCACAATCTTCCTGAAGTCAGGTAGGCTGGGTCGGGTCAAATATCCAATAACTGAGTATATATATCCAATAACTAAGTATTTATATTGATTTTAATTTAGATAAAACCGACCCTTGCATCGTGTTGTCGAAGTGTTGATGGAGCTTCTGTTAATAATTTTTGCAACTGAGAAATATTCCAAATATGTCCATTTATTCAGGCCTAATCTTAGGTTTAGGTTTTATTATTCAATGATGAGAATGAAGAATTAGGAGGTGTGTAATATTAAACAAGTAAAAGAGAGTAAAAGAGCAGGTTAACTCAAGGACAAAAGCAATGATTGATTCATCAGGTGACACCGTTTTTAATTAAAACTAACATTGATTACCTTGTGTGTTTTGTATGAGTTGGACCCTAAACTTTAGTATGTATTTGTTTTCTTTTTGTGTTAAAAAAAAGTGCCATGTAGCACACTGAGCACACATTTTATGGATCATTTGACATCGGATCCATCCTCAGATATGTCCGACCAAAACCTCTACCTCTCAGATGAATCATCGATGTGTTTCTTTCCTGCAGTAAATTCCGTCTTTCCTACTACCCTCACCGCCTGGAGAGCTTCAAAGGATTGCTTAAAGACGCCTTTAATGGCAAAATGGAGCACAGTGTCTACGGAGATTTCAAGACCTACGTACCAGGCCAGTCCCAGGCCCCATGCTACTTCATCCATGTCTGCAAGAAGACGGCCTAAAGAACTGCCTGGAAGTATCCTCATGCAAACACACGGTCTGCTCGGATGAAAATCATGCTCTTACAGTCCCACAGATTTGGGAAAAATTCTATTTGAATGTTTTAAAAACATTTTATCTTTTATTCCTTCCTAAGAAATTATAGCAACAGTTTTATTTCCGGTCACACACAGATCTGACACAGCAGACTGATGACTTCACTTAAATGCTGCAGAACAGTGAGAAAATTCAGTTTTCTCTTCTTTTTTTTTTGACCAAAACAATGTAAAGATATGGTTCTGCTGATAGATTATTTGTATTATTGCTCCTATTTTAGCTAAAGAAGCTACTGGGTCGCATTTGAAGCAATTAGTTCTTTAAACATGTTTCAGAAACATGTATCAGGTGTAGTTTGATTCTTTTAAAAAATGTATTTAAAATATACTGGACCACTGTTTTGCCCTCATCTGGTATTTCCCCTCAATGTGGTGAGTGCTGCTTTTGTGTTTTTCTTGTTTTAGTTTCCTTTACACAAACTTTTGAACTACTTTCAAAATGGTGCTGTGGAGTAGAGATATCCTTTCTGATGGAATACTCTCTATTTGCCACCGTGTGCTGAGATATGTTCTTGTAAATTTACCACGTAGGTCTTAAATAACAGATAAAAATGATCAGTGGGTTTGATTAAAGACGCCTTTCGTATCAAAATGATTTCAAGCTGGAAAAGAAAGAAGAGCGGATTTTGTTCTGCCTTTCTTTGGGTTCAACTAAATCTTAGATATGCACCTCATGATAGTGTATATACTATTCAAATTATGAGCCTTTTATTACCCCTCCCCTTTGTTACAGCAGGTTAAGGCTTTAAATCTCCTAGACTCTATAAAATTCCTGCTTAACCTTCTTGGAGTTTATACACATGAAATCAGGAAGCCTTTTTTGTGAGATCAGCAGTAATCAACCTTTACTGTGAGTGCCCATTAGTTCCAGAGTATGTGACCTATGACCTCTCTAAATGTAGGGAACAATCAACTTTTCAGCAAAAATTATATTGAGCTTTGTTTGACTGAAGCTATTTTCTGCTTTTAAGCGGTATTATTGCGTTTACTGTGTATACATCTGCTGACAGCCATTAAAGAACCAACTTTAAGCCAACAGAGGACAACACTGAAAGCCAGTCACTTTAAGAAGGTAAGACAAGAAAACTAAAAGTTTTCCTTACAGTCATATTAATAAATAAACTAATTAAAGTATGTTATTAACCAAAGATATTTACAACGTGAGATTTTCTGCTTGAAAAGTTGACAAAACAAAAATGTTTTTGGCATGTGCTGCACAGGAGATGCTGTGCATTCTTTTGAATAAGTTTACACAAAGTATGATCGGAACCAGTAGAATGAATCATTTACTTTCTAGATCCCGGTGCATTTAGCTTCCGTGCCAAATTAAAATAATGTTGCCTTTGAATTAAAAATTTAGCTTTACCACAGAGAACCCAAATATTATCACTGTCTGAACACAACAGACTGATGTATTTGAATGTGCCAATGCTTCATGCAGAGCTAAATATATCATATTTGAGATCATTAGGAAGTTTCAGAAGTGGAAAGAAACTGGATGTATATAATAAAGTCTTACTGTGATTGCAATTCTTTGAAGATTAAAGTGTAAAACATTTTATAACGTTTGTTGCCTTGATAATTATTGAGATTGTTTTGCACGTGATAAAAGTATTTCAACTATGCATCTGTGTTGTATGTGTTTTTTTCCCTCTGGCATAATTGGATTTGGCAAGTTAGCAAGCTTATAACAGTGCTAAAGTGCTAAAACTAAGGTCTGATAGTACCTAATGTAACATTTTAATCCAGTTCAAATCATCTTTATTTGTATTTTATTTTTTAGTCCACTTTTAATCCAATTTTTTTAAAAATCCTTTAAGTGATCGACATTAGTCCAGCTAGTAATAACTAAGTTCCAATCAAAATATAATTGCTTGAATAAGTAAGGAAGCCCCTTGATTGCATTAAATCTTTAATTTATTCAATCACCCATCTTGAGCTTGCACAGGGCAACAGGTGAAAACAGCTCCTTGAACTGTGCATTTGATCTAGAATGAAGCTCCCTGTTCTGTTGTTAAGAAAAAGAAATAAAAATGCACAAAGGATTGGAAAAAATCCTATTCCAAACCATGGAGCTAAAATCTTTGTTTTGATGATAATATATTCAATATATAGCTCAATTAGGATCAGAAAGGATGCTTTTTGGTATGTCTGCAGGTTACGTCATGAAAGTCATGAACAGGCACATTCATCAGTTTTTGCAACAATTCACAAATATTTTCTGTAGACTTTATTTGTTGGAATAATCTTTATGTCAAAGCAGCTGATTGCACCATGCACAGACTATCAAGCTCTCAAAATCAAGATCAGAGGAATCTGTGACTCCAAAACATCAAAGATGAAACAAAAGTGTGTGTTTGTACATTTCTGCAATAGGTTTTGTTTGTTTGTTTTGTTTTTTATTTGTTTTTAAGGAAAAGTTCCCTAGCAGGGGAGATGCAGGGGATGAATAATGGCTCATTTTTGATAATACATTTGTCAGATTGTAGGCTATTTATTTACTTATCTAATAGTTTATTTATTTCTCTTTTGATTAGGACTGGTCAGTTACTTTTTTTAATCGGTCGGCCTGTGACAGAGGTAGGTAATTCCCTGCATGTTCGGCATCTGCAGTTTTCTTGCCGCACACACACCTGACTCTGATCATTTGTAATTAGCAGACTTGTGCAGAGGTGTGTTTTAGCAGGTAGGACCGGAACTGCCTACCCTTGACCTGGAATGTTTTTCTCTGAATAGGCTACATTTTTTCTGCCCGTTATCAAGCATTTTACGTCGCAACCTAACCTTTCACCTGAGGTCACTTAACAGAAACGCAGACCCGATGTCAGGCCTGACGGAAACAAGCCGGTTAATCAACAACGAACCGGTGCTAAGTCTGGCTCTGGCTCCGAACGAGCGCTGGAACCAGCTCGGTCGAATAGGGGCCAGTCTGAGGGATGAACTAGAACCAGCGGTAAGTGTGTGTTGCTGTTGCATAGTAGATATCACATGGTGCATTCGCTTTGTGTGAGTATGCGAGATTTTCCAGGTAAAGACATATTTACACAGAAGATGTTTTTGAATTTGGTTGTAATTGCAGGGTATATCATAGCAATAGTATTAAGTCTCCCATGGAGATTTTAATTGAATTTTCCATTTTTGGTTTGGTTTTGTCTGAGAACACAGTTCATAACTGTTTGTTGCTTAGGGAGCTGTGTACCCTACACAGAACAGCACCAGTGAGCAACATTACATGTACTAATCTGAAAATCTGAATATGCTGGAAAAGTTGTTACATTCAGGCAATTCACCATGGAACCAATACATTTTATGTTCTAAGTACAGATGCAAGACTCTCAGAGGCCTGACATTTTTGTATTTAAAAGCAATATTCTAATTTAATTTAATTTGAGGTTTTCTTGCGCTGCAAATCCTAATCACCAAAATCTAAACTACGCTATTTGTATAAATACTCCTGTCATTTCCCCTTTTGAAGTTACTATAAGTTGTAGACGTTAAAGCACTTTTTCGGGCTATTGTAATTTTCTGAGTAGTGCCTGTAGGGCTGAGTATCGCTGGTTTGGTCTGGCAAATCCTGTTTTCTTCTACATTACTAGATGGCAGCAGGAAAGTTAGTTTGAGAAATACATCAAGATGTTTGAGGCATTAACTTGACTTCCAAATTCTTCATCAGATCTGACTTGAGTCAAGCATCTGTGGGATGAGTTGGATAAATAAGTCGCTTTCATAGAGGCCCATTTACACAACTTTGAAGGATCAACAGGTGACAGCTTGACACCAAATATTAAGTCACGTGCAGTCTTTCTTTAAAGCTCTCTGACTTTAAAACTCAGTATCTGACTCTTTTTGATGAAACCGTGACATTCCCCAGATACATTTCTGCGTCCCTATATGCAGCACTATATGCACACTACTTATCCCTGCGCATCACTTTACAGCAGCAAGTTTGCACCTGAACATCAAAGCACCAACTGTTGTTAAATGTGCAATGTGGCTGATTCAGCAAAAAAACCCAACAAGATATTTTGTAAGAGGTGAGGAAAGCTTTAATATTAGGGAGGTGGTGAAAGGATACGGCTCATCACTGCAGGCATTTTCACCACAAAAGTGCTTCTGCTAAGATGCAAGAAAATGGCTTTTCCCCCCAAAGATCATCAAAAATAGGTTAACTTGGTAGTAGCTGTAGATTTTTAAGACCATATCATTAAGTTTCATGCTTCTAGTCTGCAAGGTTTCCTCTTAAAATACTGAAATAAAAATGATTAGAAATGATGCAAATCAGAAGAAAAGCAATAAGGCTGCTACAGCTTTTCTACACGGATCGCAGCATCTACAAACTGCTGAGAGAAAATGAACTGTTGGTGCAGCTTTAGGCAGTAAAGCTTTAGGCTTTTTGAGGATCTATACCATAGTGTTCGTTAGGTTGAATACTAGAAACCAGGCATACTGTATGGTGAGAACCAGTTCTAACACTAGAGGGCAGCATTCCACTGTCTCACAGATTGAATCCCACACAGGAACTTCTAAAAATGTCATCCTTGTGTTACAGTGAATCTTTAGCTCAAAGATCATTGGGAACTAAGAGCGGACATCAGGTCTGAAATCAGTAGTGTTAATTGGCCAAGCAGTATCTGCCTTTGAATGTCCAAGAGCGTCAAGTTTGGTTGTTTTTTATTTGAGTATTGAAACGTAGAAGGAACGTAAACATATCGCCCCTTTTCTAAACGCTACAGGAAGAAATTCAGTGTGAAAAATTCTCAAGTTGTTTATGCACAGATGTTTCTCTGTCTGGTATTGTCAACATTTCCTCTCTCAGATTATCTGACGTCTGAACAGAAATTCATTTAACATCTTCAAGCAGTTGTTCCCTGGAGTGTCTGTATCTCATCTCATGTATCAGAGACTCCGTGCTAGACGGCCGTGCGAGTAGCTGATACACAAACCAGATGTGAGAGCCGTTTGCCAGATGTGGACGCTTTGCTTTGCTCTCGTTAGGGAAGTCAAATCGGTCAGCCATGAATGGATTTACTGGGGAGGATCGCTTTCACAGCGCAGTCATTTGCCAAATCAAACAAAAGCAAAAGGAGCGGAGCGAGACATTGGCTGGAGAGAAGGAGATGAGTAATTATGATGAATAATGATTATACCCCATCACCTTTTTTTGAAAGCAAAAAACACCAAAAGGGTTACAATTTAACTTGAATATAATAAGTGATCTTGTTCCAAATGTTCTGAACAGAAAATAATCTTCATCATGAGTTTCTTGGAAACGGTAGTAGAAAAGTGTTTCAAGGAATGTCCGTGCTGAGCTCTGGTTTTTGACAAGAGGGGCGAGGAACTCCCTGAATCCATTAACCTTTTCGGTTGTAGCCACCCTGTTCATTTGGCTGCCGTGGAAAAAAAAAATTCAGGCTAAAGAAGTTTGTTTTGGAGTTAATCTTGTGTAGCCAGACCTCCATCTTGTGAAGCACAAGAGCTGCACATATTCAAGCATATTCCCTCTGACACAAAGGGCTGTTGTTTTACATAGAAACTACAAAATTACACCATGAAGAACTAATGTACCTAAAAAAAAAAGACATTAAGCAAATGCTTGGTGCTGTCCATGTTAAGCCAGTCATTACATCGGAACTTCAGATGATATTGTCCAGATATTATTTTTCTTGGCATTTATTTGATATTACATTTTTGGAGGTTGTTGACGCAAACTGAGCTTAAAAGTAGCCAACTGTTAAGTTTTATTCTTACACTTTACAGTTAATGTGTATTTCCAGCAGGTCAATTTTTACCATTTAACAATACTGTTATTAGTTTTTTATTATAAATTGTTGGAAAGCATGATGGTCACCTACTGTCAGGTATAAGGATCATGTATTTTTAGGAATGGGCAACACAACTAAACTTCGGTAGGGCCCCCAAAATGTGTTGAAATTAAAATGGACTTGACCGCCATGGCTGTAGTGTTAATGGCCATGCTTTCAAAATCAGAAAATTAAAATGTTTCACATGGACAACATCAAAATTTCTTGTATGAAAAACTTGTGTTTCTGCCGCCAGAACTGCAGCAGCTGTAGGACACCGTCAACAATCGGCTGCCCCCAGAAAAACACTGCGCTCCTCTACTGTACCCACACTGGCCATTTTTACACCGGGTTCTCACGGCAGGCTATTTCAACCTCTCCTTTCCCAAATTTTGGAGGCGATGATCATGGCACTGTAGGGGAGGGTGTTGTCATCCTGGAGCATAGTTCGGTCCCAAGTAGAGGTAAGGGATCACTGCTGGCTTCTGATTTTCACTCCAATATGTCTGTCAGTCAGGTGCAAGTCGTCCATTTGTGGCTAGAACACACCTGGCAACAGCTCCAAAGAAGAGTGAATACCAACAGCTGGGGATTTTGGCCAATTTCTTGGGGGGAACTAACCACACATTTAGCTGCTTTGCTCATTTAAATAGAGGCCCATTCCTTATAAGTTTTACCTCACTGTAAAGGTGACTACTGCAAAGGAAGGGAAAAATCAACGGAACATATACATTTCCTTACTTTTTGTACCAAATTTAAGTAAATATGCTGATTAACCAATGAATCAGCTCGTCAGCTGTAGTAAAGACTAAATCCTAGTGAAATATTTCTGTTTAGATTATTCATTATGATCAGTGTTGCAGTCCGTCAGCCAGGGTTTGAACTGGGGTTGCTAAGAGACGCTTGGCTCACCTGTGACACTAAGCGACAGTCAGTTTTGTATTTTTCCAGAAGGTTCCTCATGTTTCTTCAATTGAAAGATTAACAATAATTTGCCAGTGAGTGTTTGAGTTTTTGTTTAATAGCATGGCATTTTCTGAGACAGAACTGAGATAACTTCACCTGCTGCTTTTTATAGTAGTTAATAAAGAAACTTTTCTCAGCTTTGTAATTTTAGCAGAGCTGATGTAGGGTTGTGCTTTGGCCAGTCAGAGCAGATTGGACTCTTTGGAGAAGAGCTTTTCCAAGAAATCTGTGAATGGCACCGTTCTCACTGGAAGCTTTGTTGGATCCAATAAACTCTAATAATGACTTCATGCTATGTTAACGCTTTTTATCAATATGGTCTTACAGTTTTCATCATTGATTTATATACGACTCCTTTCTGCACTGCAGTGATATCCGCTTGTGCAGCTGTACAGCATTTGCCTTTAAGTGGTCACTTGAGAGACGGAGGGGCCATTTTGATTGTTACTCGTTAACATCAGTTTAGTGCATGAGAGCCTTAAAGACAGTTGGGCTGAGACGAAGTGATACAGTTCTGCATGAGATTATCTATCAAAGAAAGGGAGAAGTAGCCAACAAGTGCTTAACACATGTGGGAACTTATTCAAGACCATTGGATTCGTTCCAGGTGATGACCTCGTGAGGCTGAAAAAACTGCCAAAGGTTTTTATCAGCACTGTTGAGAAGGGAAAAAGTCGAAGTTAAATAATGGAAAAGGACAACAGCGAAGGAACGATGTAGAAAACCCTGACTCTCACGGCTTCACCAACACAATCATCCAAGAAAAACTTCAACGGAAAATTTGTGAAGTTTAGAAAAATAGCATGTAAGGAGGGAATCCAGGGATCCAGAGACGCTGAAAGACAAAGGCCCTCAAGGAGCAAGGAAGGAAAAGTCAGACAGTATCTAACTGACTTCAGATGCCTCCACTGTACGCTGCCAGGTTATGATTTTCCAGATGTACGAGGTAGGGGAGGGAAAAGGAGGGGGTTGGGAGTCAAATTCCTGACTTTTTTCACTTTTTTATTTGCCTCTCCTCGGAGGCTGGTCACAGCACAAGATAAGTGCTTGCAATTGTCACAGTGAGGTGAGACCACCAAAGTGTTTTCACACAAAACTCGCAGAAACTAAACCGCCCTTTGATGGCTTTTTCTGAACTCACCAGCTTTCTTTCCCTTTCACCTCCCATCTCGCTGCTCGTCACCTCCTTTCACCTCGCAAATCTTTTGCTTTCCAGTGCATGTCATGTGACTCCTCAGTGCGATGCTGATGTCATTTTTCAATCCCTGTTTGTGTGTCCAGAGTTAAAACTAAAGATTGCCAGCTATCTTTCTCCCAGCTGCTGCTGGAGTCCCAACAAGGAAAGTGGACACAGTGGAAGATGGGTTTCTTCGTTTTGTTGTTTATTTCGTCATTTGTGTGTCTGCATGTGTGTGCAGTGGGGTTCTGCTGAAATCTCATGTCAGGGCGGGCCAAGTTAAGGGTCTGCAAGCATTTATAGAGTTGTTATAAAATACTGGATCACACCAAAAAACCCTTCAGCAGCTTTGGGATTTTCCAGCCCGCACTCGGCCTGTGCCAAGTCACTGTTTGGACGAAGAAGGCTGGAGATATTGAATGCCTTGTCTAGTGTTACACCGGGGAATAGCCTAATCCAAACTGGGCTCATTCTTTCCCACATGAAGTGTGTGTGTGTGTGTGTGTGTGTGTGTGTGTGTGTGGAAAGAGTCTACATCCTCCTGGTGCTCGGAGAGAGAGCCTGAGGAACAATAAAGCCTTGCGAGTGAAGGAAGGTTGGCTGGACGCCCGGCCCTGGACAACACTCGGCTTGCTTTTTGGGTTCTAAATAGATAAAACGTGCACGTAGATGCAGAAATCTGAGTTATTTATGACAGGCGGATAAAAACAGATTCACAATGTCATCAATCTTTGATGCCAGATGTCAGAATCTGTTTTTCTCCTAAAGGAAGGGGAATACACATCTATATAAAGTTAGGATGAACAAACTCATAACTGATATATGAATTATTGGGTTGTTATAAGTACTACCCTAATAATCCCCAGTGGACTCTGTAATATACTGTCAGGGACATAATGAATTAGTAAACCATTAGTATGAGATTGCCCACTTTCTTAATGAGTCGTGTTTAATTAACTCTGATCTAAACCTCATATGCACAAACTTAATTTAAAAACTTGTCCATGAACAGAATCTATTTGTCCATTGATAGTTTATAGCAAATACAGTTTTCTGTTCATAGAAACCAGAATATCTGAGTTATTTCAGTGCCATCAGATTTAACAGATCCTTCATTAAAAAGTGAAATGTTTGACTTTCAGCATTTGGTATGTTTTCTGTGCTCTGTTATGAGGAAAATACTGGTTTATGAGAGTTGTAAATCAGTGCCTTCAGTGTTTTGTTTTTTTATTTAAAAGTTTACACAGCATCCTGACTTTTTTTGTAATTGAGGTTGTAAAAGTATTTCACGGTTGTGTCACAAGATTCATGCGGTAAGCTCTTCCTCTGCTTGGATCGCTGTAAAAATGTCCCAGTTCACTCATAAGTCTGACTAGTGAACAACTGAATTATGTGTATGCCAAACCTCCCCGCTGTGACTTATCTGGCCAGATGTCCAGTTATCGCATGATAAATGGTGTTGTGGTTATAGAAGCACATTTACATACACAGAAAAGCAGTCATCATAGCCATGACTCAGATCTCTTTACACCACCCTGTTTGGTTTGGTTTGCTTTTCATCAGTTAAACTCTAAAAAATTTCTGGTGTGAGTGGTCTCTCTATCGGTCTGCCTCGCTCTGTCCACCACCCCGCTTCCCATTCATGCCCAGCAATTCATTGGTTTTCCTCCTCGTGGTCCAGAGTGTTGATTTCAGAGAGTGTTGCCAACCCGTCACAGGTTGGACAGAAATAACAGAGAGGCTCTCCAAGTTAAACACTGACCTCGTCACACCATCTGAGAGCCCCTGTGCTTCCTCTGGGCCGCCCACCTCACAGAGAATGCGTCTTCAGTTCTTGGAGAAACGGTAGAGGCTTCGCACATGCAGCCAAACAAAAAGGAAAGCGAACATCCAGATGCCATTTGCACACACTGATAAAGCAGGCAAACGCAGATGAGCTCTCCCAGCGGTCAATTCATCAAATACATTACGACTGTTGTTAGAAGGCTTTCTTTGCCCTACTTATGAGAGCAGTGAAGTGTTTGTAAGAGATATAAGCTCATATAATTTTTTTCTGATGGCAGGTTTCCACTTGGGTTAAATATAAAGGACAAATGTGGATAAATACTTAATTTAAGCCAGTGAGTCAAGTAGTGAACCCATGAAGCAAAGAAATGTTTATTCTAATATTTTATATACACCAACAAGACAGTGAATATGTCATTGTATAATACAAATCATCTCATCAGTTTTTAGCAGCTCTTGTGTTTGGTATTTGTATTGAAACCAGGTAAAACAGTCACATCACTGATTAAATAAAATTCCTCCAGCTTCCTGGTTAATGTGATTATATTTGTTGCTGAATGATTCATTATAATCACCATGCCATACTTGTACCACTCAGTATGCCATACCATACCGAGCCATGTATTTGTGAACTTATTTCATGAATCTGCCTTTTTTATTTAATGCTATCCTTCAGGTTAAAAAAAATAAATTTGACCATGTTCTATGTATCGAAAATAGTCTGAAATTTTGTAGCAGCAGAACCAGATGAAGTTATCCTGCATGTAAAAGAGATGCAGCTCATCTGGTCTGCTCACTAGTCAGCCAATCGCATGGCAGCAACTCAAGGCGTTTAGACATGGCATGACGACTTGCTGAATTCAACAATGGCCACTGCCACAGTCTGGTGGTAGGGTCAGAATTTGGTGTGAACATAAATGCATGGCGCAAACCTGTTGATGTGCATGGTGGGTGGGGACCCCTTAAATCCAACTTGACATGGTTCAAACACCAGGAAGGTGACCTAATTGAGTTGCCAGTGAGTGCTGGTGTTACAGAACAAGTCAGCTGTACTGGTAAGTGCAGTATCCAAAGTTTTCCCTGATTATTCCAGCACACATCTGCAGATTTGCTGAACACATCCAGTGAATTTGTATTTAACAGGCTGATGTTTAGTGAAGTCATTTTCACATGAAAAAACAAATGGGATCCATAGTCGGTGTGTTTGAGTTGTGCACCTAATGTAAGGAACTGAGGAGGATTTGTGGAATGATGAAATGTGTTGCTTGTTTCCTTAACTGGGAAATGACTGAGCCGTACATGTTGGGTCATTTGCTCAAATGTAAAATATCAACAACATACCTGTAACTAAGATTAGCCACGCCTCAAATTGAGCTCACTTTAGAGAGACTTTTTATAGCACCAAGAAAGGTTCACTTTTCACAACTAAAGTGTTGGTAAAATAAAAAGTTTAACTCGGTGCTCAGATGTATTCAGTGTTCTCTCATGTAAATTCAGATTGAGTTGATTTTAATTCACAGTTGGCTCCCAAGGTCAGAATTTGCTGTTTCCTTCAGAGATGGATGTAAGATCATAGAAGACAGCTTCAACTAATTGACAATCTGCTGTTGGCTGTGGAGGCCATTGTCATGTTCACAGATGATCTGAACTTTGTGATGCGGTGCATTTTCCAGCTGGAAGTATCCATCAGAAGATGGTACACTAGTCATAAAGGGATGGGCGTCGTCAGCAACAATACTCTGATAGGCTATGGTGGTTAAACCATAGCATGTTGTACTGAAGTGTGCAAAGAAAATATTCCCCACACCTTTACACAACCGCTAGCCTGAAGCCTGGATCCATGCTTTTATGTTTACGGCACATTCTGACCCTGTCATATAACATTTTCAGTTTAAATCCAGACCCATTAGACTGGACAATATTTTTCCATCTTCTATTGTCCAGTTCGTGTGTGTGTGTGTGTGTGTGTGTGTATGTGAATTGTAGCCTCAGTTTCCTGTTCTTAGCTGATAGCAGTGACGCCCAGCATAGTCATCTGCTGCTGTAGCCCATCTGCTTCAGACAACATGTGATGTGTGTTCATCATATCGTGCATACTCTGCTTGGAACCAGCTCTTTTTGAGCTTCCTGTTTCCTTTCCGTCATCGCCAACCAGTCTAACCATGAAAAATTAACAAGACATTTTTCTCAAGGCAACAGCTGCTCACTTGATATTTTCTCTTTAATTGTAGCTACGATTCTCTGTAAACCCTGGAGATGGGTATGTGGGAAAATCCCAGTAAATCGGCAGTTTCTGAATTTCTCAGACCAGCGTCTGAAGTCCCTTAAATCCCCTTTTTTCCCCATTTGGGTACTCTGGTTGGATTTCAACAAGTCAAATTGATTAAATGCATAAATGCCGTGAGTTGTCATGTGATTTGCAGATTTGTGTTAAGAAATTGATCAGTTAAAATAAAGAGACCAGTGCGTGTAACAATGTCGTCGTTTGACCAGCGAGTGTTATTGAACACAACCTAGAGCTAGTTATCAAAGTGTCCTTTATATGGAAATGTTTAGCTAACTCCAAATACAGTAGTTCGAAGATTGCATTAAAACCATCTGGCTGCTTATGTAGTTATTGAACAATTTCTTCTACAATCTCTTGTATGTTTAACACAAGTGGCCATTTTGTGTTTTTTGGATTGTAGGATTTGTTTTGGGTCCAGATGAGAAGCTTTCCTATTATTAGGAGTTAAAAGCATGAGTTGTCCTCCCAGTGATGTAAACAAAACTCCCTTTTTCTTCTTCTTAATCTCCTTTTTTTGCTTGTTGGTGCATCTGGTAAAGCCACTGGATAATTACATTGGTGATGTTTTTATTCTTTCTCTCTTCCTGAGGTCTCAAGGCTTTTCAAGTGCTTTTTCACCAGGAAATGAATGTGTAGGAGGTGCTCTTTCTGTGGCTCGAATTCAAACGTTCAATGTGAGTGGGAGTGATACCAGTGATAACATTAATGACAAATATTTCTTGTATACCTTAATTCAACTGATTGGAAACAAGATGAAAAGAATAACTGGTGTGAGATGTAGTGAGGAGGAGCTGTGTCTGGATGGTCGCACAGGAATGCAGCTTTACGCTTTTTGTTGACTGGGATTACAGCTTTGCTCTTCTATAACTCCATTGTATCTCGACAAAACTTCACAATTTGTTTTTCACTCTGCTACACTTGCAGACATAACTCTTCACGACAGAAACATTAGGAACAGAGAAACCAGCAAATGAGAATTTGGTTTGCCAGCTAATTAAAGTCTGGAGTTTTAGCTTAAGGGTAAGCTGTAAAAATGACGTAAAGGTTGATCTGAGTCATGCATTTGATATAATAATTGTTGTCAGAATGAAAAATCTGGCTTCATTGTCACAGTCGGTGGTGGTGGGGAAGAAATCTGTGAAACCAGAAAAATACTGGATGTTTTATGGTAAATAAATCCATACATGCAGATATCTGATTTTAATGATTGCTTCTATTGTAGGACTGCGAATTCCTTATGTAGCTTAAATCACTTTGGAACGCTCAAACAATTCCCAGTGATTGTGAATAGTATTTTTGCTTCAATTGCGCAACCTTGGGTAAGATTTTATTAAATAAAGGTTTATTGAGAAAACTCCAGAAATGTATTCTAATAATAGAAATATTAACATCTTTGTTTTTTAGGCAAATAAGTGTATATAAGTCTGAATATTAAGTCTGGGTGATATTTGACCTTTTTTTTCTTCTTCGTGCACTGTAAGAGTCGCTGCTGCGAGTTGCATCAGCCTCACATTCTCCTGCCTTCTGTGTTTGTTGGGACGGTACGTTTTCAGCCAATCAAACACATTACTCGCAATTCCTGTTTTTGTCTTCACCAACCAAAGTTAGACTTCATTGTCATTTTTACTGCATCCAGAACGCTTCCATATTACGGACAAATGGTTTTTAGTGAACCACTCTGACAGTTTGAGCGATGTTCAGTTTCAATCTCACCCCTGCTCATCTCTCCAATATTTCTGCTGACTTTCCCTCCTCCGTCTGCTGGCAGGCCATTTTATTTAATGTATCAAATTGTTCTCCCTTTTTGAGTTTTGTTGGCAGCCAGCAACCAGCGGAGATGTGCCTACTGTCAGCCAGTGGACTGGAGTGTGTTGGGTGATGCAGCTGGCTCTGGAGATTGACTGACTGAAAATGCTTCATGCTTATCAGATATCAATGCAAATTTAACCCCAGCTAAGTTTTTATTTATCATTTTCACCTTGTTTCAGGTCGCTCGTGGCTTATGGAGACCCACTCCCCTAAGCACTGCCAAATACACTGATGCTTTTCTGACTCTTGACACACAGAAACCTTTCAAACAGCAGACTGGGTATTTGGTCAGATAGTTTGGGGGTGTTACTTTTATAGATGATGAGCTGCTCTTATATCCTTTACCACCTGTTCAGTTAGTTAGACCTGGTAAGAACATCATATTTTTGGTTGATACAGTCGGTGATTCTGTAACAAAACTGCATGAGCAAGCTGTGACAGTCTATCATTAGTGACTAACCCAGACTAGTGACTATCCCGGACTAACCCAGACACTGGGTTAGTCTGGGATAGACTGACAGCCTGCCCAGATAAACCAGGATATGGATACCCCTCTGTCGTAGGCAAGCTAATGCCACTACAGCAGATTTTGTGAAAGTGTGGGGAGCAAGCGACAGACGAATGGGCAACTCTTGGTATTCGCAGGCTGTGCCTCCGAATGCAAACCTCCAGGAAGGGTCTGTGGATGTAAGGTCACCCATGTAATTGATTGTTGCAAACCTATCTCCCAGGGCAACCAGAGTGCAGGTAGTTTTATCCAAATGACGCTCAGTTTGAAAGTAAACCAAACCAAGTGAAAATGCATTTTTCTGAATTTGAATGTGCCCGATGTGGTATTATTCTCATGCAGTAGAGTCATTTCCTACTGTTTAAGGATAAATGCTGCAGCGAGACAAGACCACCTCAGGCTAAAATACAAATGATGCTGTGCTGACATCATTCCTGGCTGTAATGTAAATTTGACCAGTGTCTGGATGCCAGCATCCTGTTGCTGCCACAGACTGACAAAGCAACTCATTGTCAGAAAAAAAACTGGTTGGCATATAGCAGAGGTGGTTTGGAATACCAGAGGAGGGATTTCTATTGGTAAAATATACTGTTTCCTTTATTTGAATGATCTTGCAATCATATTTGACTCCAGAATTTACTAATTCATAATCTTTCTAATAATTTTGACCGCATTGGCCCTCATATAATGGATTATTGAAGGCAATATTTAATACTTATTTTATTTCAGTGTGTACTGTTTCACTGGCATCATAGGTAATACGTGTTCTGTAACATCCTTCATTTTGGTTGTGCTACTCATTTACTTCAGGGCACAATGCCCTTCATCTTGAGTGAGGTTGTGCTTTATAGGTCGGAGACAACAAGCTAAAAGAACAAGAAAATGGCATTAATCTGGCAAAGATGACCTGGCTTGCCTCGTGTGATAAATGCAGCCAAGAAAGAGGGTAAAAAAGAAGGTTGACATTTGAAATTCAGAAGTGAAGTCTGTACAAGACAGATGAAAAGGTCAGATCAAAGCTAACACCCTCACACTTTTCACATTTCTGTCCCTCCATCCTGTCCTGCTTGGTTCCTTTATATAATTTACATGTCAGTTCAAAGCAGCCATGGTGCAGAGCAGTAAAGGACATGACCTGAGGAAATGAGACAGTCAACCCGAGCTGGAGAGATGTGAGGCTTATCGGCTGATCCCAGGGGTTGTACAGTTGGTTAGGTGGAAAAATGGGGAATGCAGTAGAACAGATATAGAACAAGGTTAAAGAAGGAGATGTTACAGATGCTCTTGCTTCCCTCCTCCACCATTGAACCTTTTTTCCTTTCAGGTCTGTCAGGCCCAGTTGAAACAAGGAGAATGATTCAGAGCCTCCACAGGAAACTTGAATCGTTGCCAAAGTATCAGTCTCCAGACAGGGTGTGGTTCTGATGCTGCTACCCCGACTCTGACCTCCCACTTGGATGTTGCGCTGCTCAGTTAGCTTCACAGTCCACTCTTCCACCCCGGCTGTATGTCAGAACATCAGCTAACATACGTCAGCCTGCCTCGATCCGGCTGCACTTACTCCTCTTTCTTTTGTTTTTTGTTTTATATTTATTTCTCATTATATCTGATTATGATTGGCACGACTAGAGTAGAATGTGAGACTAGCACAAAGCGAACAGAGGCAGCATAATGTTCGGTATACTCGCCGTTTTCTGCTGTTAGAATAGGATCAGAGTTGAAAGCAGCTCAGCTCTACTCAGGTTTTTAGTTGTTTTAAAACAGAGACACTGCTTGCAGAGAAATTTGGCAAACTGCATGTGACACATGAGTGTTAAAAGAAAGGTGGTTTGTCTGCTGACAACCTTCCTCCTCCTGCACCTGCTTGAAAATGACGCTGACCTGCATGAATGCTCCAGCATTAGTCCATCTGTCTGCTCCATGTGGAGTAACTAATTTTATCCAACTTCAAAACCATTGGAGAATCCGTCTTTAGATATTTCAGTCTGCAAACTTGCTTTCATGGTGCAGATGGTTCGCTCTTCTTTTTTGTTTTTTCAGATTAATATTAATTCAGAATCTGGTTGTTTACAAAAAGCATTTTCCCCATAATAATAATATTCTGTTATGCAGAATATTTGGTAGCCAGAAAGTCATAAAAACGAGTAAAATTGTTCATTTACAAAATTGAAATATGCAATTTACATTTATATATTTGATTTATTAGCTTACTAGTTTACTTGGTGGTAAATGTAAAAATAATATATTTACATCTTTTCATTTATTCAATACTTATTCACTAACTGATTATAGAATGCTTTAGTCCCACCTTTTATTACATTTACTCATTTGGTGTCTTTATAAGTGATTTGATAGAAAGCAAAAATTTTTTATTTCCTCAGAGAATGCACCCTCATTTCTTTAATCTACTTACTAATTTATTGACTTATTTGTTTATTTGTATGCAGTGATTAAAGGATGGGGAATTTTTTTATTTACTTATTTGAGAAGGAACTCACTGATGGGTGACTTAGAAGAAAGCAGCATCTTATATATTTAAGACACATCTGCTCCTCTGTGACGATAACAGCTCTGGACTTAACATGTTATCTTTTGTGTCTCTTCTGTTGTAGGTTAGTAAAATCCTCGTCTGGGTGAACAGACACAGTCAAATTCAGGCACTCTAACCAATAGAAAGTGCCTCTTTCTTCTCCTACCTCACCAACTTTGTCTTGGCACAGAGAAAAATCCACTAAGGTGGAGAAAAGGAGGGTGTTTCGTAGTCCAGTACTGATCCCACACACTTCAAGTGTTTATCAAACACAAGCAGCTTCTTTCTGCTCTGAAAATACAGACGCATTGCGCTGGAGGGAAGAGACCCAGAAACATCAACAACAGCCAGCGAGCCGTGCTCATTATGTAAGCTGAATCAAATTGATCCAATGGGGATCGACTTGTCTGGCTTGAGCTGCAGCGACATGGTTGAAAATTCAAGCATAAAAATCTGGAGGCACTTTCAGAGGTCAAATCTCCATAGTATTTTTTTTACTTCAATGAACTACAAATCCTCTCTACCTGTCTGTCTGTCTGACAGAGGCTACAAACCTGCCGAGTTGTGACAAAACTTGATCGGAAATAAAACAGGCATTCAGTCTGCAAAGCTTCAGGCGGGAAAAAACAGAGGGTGAGAGAAAAAGAGAAAAACCTGACAATATGTTTGAAGCGGTGGGAGACAGAGGTGAGCCGGGTGGAGGAGGGGTGGGACCTCCGAGGCTTTGGAGCCAATTTGAGGACCTTGTGATGCAAAACCAGTCCTCAGCAACAGACAGTTCCCATGGCAACTGTGAGCTGCCAAAGTTCCTTGTTGACAAATGACGGCTCCCCTCTCCTTAGCACTCGCCCTGCAATATGTGTGTCTGCGTCTTTAGAGAGCAAAATAGTGTGTGTGTGTGTGTGTGTGTGTTTGGCAAGTCCCCATCTTTGCCTTAGGCTTGGGGGGTTGGAGAAGGGTTGAAAGGATAGAGACAAACATAGGAGGAGAATTGTGGTAAGTATGCAGACATACATATGATATGAACACAGACAGCACATTCCAGCAGATACGCTCCTCTGCTGTGTAAGTCAGTTTTCGATCTAATAACAGAGTATAACTTTAAAGTGTGTTTGGAAACAAATAATATAATAATTCACTGTTCTGAGCAGTTTTCCTTCCTATAGGATGCATTGTGATGCAGCTCTGTTAATGAGAAAAAGGAGAAAATGATTTTATAAGGAATAACATCCACGTGTAAAGTCGAGTATAACACTTTAACACTGTGTGAGAGAATGTGACAACTTGCTAGAAAACCGGCAGGAAAGCCTGAACATGTCATTTTAACCCTTTGAGCCCTGTGTTTTAAGTCCTCAAAAATTGTAAATCCATAATGAAATAAGTACATCTATGCAATCACAGAGTGGTTGGATACTTAGTGTCAGAGTAAAGGGGAACACATGGATTTATGTGATACTAGTAAAGAATAAATGAAGAAATATGAACATTCCCTTGGAAGGATGCAGCTGTAACATTTCACAGTATAATATGTGAACATTTTCTCTGCAAAGATCCACTGTGGTTAAGTGAAGCAGAACAAACTTGCAGAGGTTTTAGTACAGAGTTGAGGCGAGGTTTCGGGTTTTAAAAGGTTGAAAGTAGTGGATTAAAGTTAAAATATCATTGTTTGAAATAAATTGTGATAAAACAGGAAAACATGGGAGGCTGACATAGACTTTACAAAAAAGATCATGTGTAAGGGATCTATTCACAAGATCAGTGTGAAGGACAGGAGTCTTACAGCTTAGCTGTAAGACTGAAAAGATTGCTTTTAACTGGTGGCCATGATGCTCTGTCCACCTTCTGAAGTCCTTGGGGCAGATGGGGTAGCAGTTAGGGTGCGATGCTGCAACAGTATACAACAATACATGGATTAAATGCCCGTAGATTATTATACGTAACAAACAAACATTTGGTAGTCCTCTGTAAAACATCCTTAGAGAAAACCACACTTTACTACTGTGTGTTCCAGCCCAGAGCCTTAATCTCCCTTTGCAGCACAGCATCACACGGAAGCAACGCACTGGCCATTTTGGATGAGCGCATGGTTGATTCAGGAGAGAAATCCAATAGGAAATGATCAAACGAAGCGAGTAAAAGAGAGGGAGAAAGTGGTAAGAGTTCATTCTGGACTGACTTTTACAGGCTAGAGAGAGCTCAAAAAAGAGACTGGATGCAGGATTAACCTTTGTTAAGGGAAAACATAGTGTGAAAATCTGTGTCTGTAAATCTAATGGTTGAGTATGTCCACACTTTTGACTGGTAATATAAGCTCTAATCAAATGGTAAGAAAGGTTTTAGGTTGAGCAGGTTTTTTCTAGTTGGAAGAAAAATATTTAAGTGTTTTAAGTGATGGATAAATTATTTTATAGCTACACATTGCTGCATTGAGCACAGCCAGGACAAATGTTAGCAAAAATAAAACCACACCTGATGACTTGCATATTTAAAAAAAAATATTTTTCTATTATAATTATGCATTTAAATGAGTGACTTTATCTGACTCAGTCCATCTGATGCCAGTTCATTAGATTCTGTGCAAACAGCATGCTGAGTAAACATGGTTTTAGGTGGAGCATCATGATTTTAGTATGCTGCTCTTGCAGTAGTGTGTCAGTCCAATAATAGAAAGTGTCATGAAATGAAAGACGGTAACACTGAGCGATCTGAAGTGGGAGCAGAGAAAGATGGGGGGCAGGCTGAGCAGCAGGATCCACACACCCTGCGGCAGAAGTGTCGAGAAGAGATGATCTTCCATCCTCACCTCGCAACAGAGCTGTCAAGGCGTTCAGACCGTGATTTAACCTCCCCACTTCACAGTTTCATCCCAGTGACGCACACTCACATGCATGCCAGTCTCTGTGCACTACAATGGTTTAGCTCCTTTTAGGCAATCTGCAGCAATGTTGCACAAAACCTGCACAGAATTAGAAATAATCCAGTAATGGAGGCGCACAGATTCAGCACTATTACTGGATCAAAGGCACATTTAACTTAAAGCCCAATAATGCCAATGCAAGCACATTTGCTGCATTTACAGCAGTGAATCATGGGTATGGTTGCGTGTCATTTTAAATTGCTCCTGCCTTAACTCCTGGTTGTAATAAAAGCAGGTGGATGGGTGTGTTTTATGCTACATGGAGGGAATATTGCAGGGACAATAGCTACACCAGGGAGGAGTGTGGAGGTGACTGCACAGAGCGAAAAAAGATTAACGTGAATTGAACGGCAAAGCGACACCTAAGAGATATTTGGTTCTGCACTCCACTGAGCAGCAGACAGGATGGGAAGCAACTCAATGAGCAGGAACTCGCACACATCTCACTGCATTGTTTAAAATCAGCAAAGATCTGCGACATAAAGGAACACAGGAGGAAGCGGCATCTTTTCAACATTTTTTACTGATACGCTTATCACAGAACATTACACAAAATCAGAGCGCGCTTGCTCTTTTGTTTTTAATAACAAAAATGCAGTTACATCTTTTTCATTTGAAGAAAAAAATATTGCTTTATCTTTCATTTACCACTATTGATAACTGTCTTAGTTAAACAAAACCGGCTCAATTTGTCTTGTTGTTGTTGTATTTTTTTTTTTTTTTACATCAGAAAATATAAGGGACACAAAATCCAAATGCCTCGGGCCCTTAACCTATCTCATAAGAAAAGAAAGAAAACATCAAACAAATTGAATTTTAAGATTTTTTTTTTCTTTTTTTTGCAACAACTTTGGTTTGGGTTTATCATCTCATCTTCAGATGTCCCAAACGAGACACAGCAACACACAAGAAACCACTGATCATCATCGGACAGGCTGATAAAAATAAAAACTGATTTGGTGGCATGTTTGGCCTTGATAACCATGTTCTGCATTCAGTGAGACTTTTTTCCCAGGGTGTGATTCTACAGAGGTAGGAGATGCTGTCGTTGGAATAATATATATATATTTTAATTTAAATAAAATCATATATGTGTCCTGATTTTATCAGCTTAGCTGTAAGACTGAAAAACAAGGCTGTTACCACCAGATATGAGTTGCTGCCTTATTTGAGACGCATACACAAGCTCTGTGGGATACTGTAGCTTTAGAAAACCAATACAGTATACTGACTACATATTGGAATTACATTCTGGTTTTAATTATGTTTCTGATCCTCGTAACCTTCTAAGAAACAACAGCAGAAGGTCATATTTCAATGTTTTGATACCGTCTTTGTGTAAAAACATATCTCCAGCCTGAAGGTTTCGGCTTATTATTGAGGGTGTTGGGATGAAGTAATGGACCTATGCATACATTATCAAGCACCTAGGTGGTTTAGAATTTAATCCAATCCTGCTCCAAGCACAATTTTTTTGTAGACCCTGAACAATGTTAGCCATACTCTCTCAAATTATGCTGTTGTCTAACATTTTACCTGCTGCTTTGCCTTCTGACTTGATTGTTCTTGGAATAATAAAAAAAAAAAAGGAGAGTTTTTTTTTTTTTAAAAGGAAGATGAAATCCCAAACCACAAATGTTGCTGGGACTGTGTTTGGAAAGTCAATGTTAGGCTTGGTGGACTGAAGAGTTAAAGTAATAACTGTATATACTGGAAGTTGACATATTTACTAGTTGTGTATATCAATCCATTTAAAATACTACTTGATATGCATCTTGATTTAAAAATTATTACACAATGTTGTTCAGAGATAAGTTGAACAATCTGGTGCGAGATGGTGCAGTCTGTTGTAGTCCTCACTTATGTTTCATTTATACATTACATGGTCGTTTCCTTTAAATAAATTCATGTAACAAAAGATAAAGGAATCAAAAGTACTTGTAGGGCTGGGGAAAAAGATTCCGTTGTGATAGATGTATTATAAAAATCATGGCTCTCAGCCACATTCCAAGATATGAAATCATTAGCAATAAGTCAGGGAACAGAAGCTGTGATGCCCTTTGATCTCGCCAGGTTGAATTTAACTTGTGATGTCATTCTTTGCTGTGCTAACTGCGATTGTATCAGCTGTAACATTTCGGTGGGTGAGAGTTCAACTGCAACTCCTGAATTTCGGGCACTGCTGACCTCTGCTTGTTCATCTTGGTGATTTTTACATTTGATTTAGTGCATCACAAAACTTTTCAACCTAAATTGTCAGACAAGTTGCTTGTTTTACAACCACAAGCTGTAAAACGTAGTCTAACCTTATTTGAGTCAGGGGTTTGCATGATAATTCTATGAAATGTTTAACCTTGAAAATGGGTACAGATGGCAGTTAATCTTTACACATGAGGCATTTACTAGAGTACATACTGAGATACAGATTACTAATTCTTAAATTTGACAAAATGACACCATGGATGTTTGAAGGCTATGATTTGTACTCCGAGAATCAAATTTATTTCATTTAACCACGATTGATGGTTTCTTAGTGCTGTGATTTGGTTCAGAAGCCAACTAATGAAGATTTGGGGATGAGTGTCATTATCTTATCCACCAATGTCTAATTTACTCCTGGTTGTTTAACACTTTAATAGAGATGGCTGAGACTAACAAATACACCACTGTGACTGCTGCCCATAGCCGGACTGACTTCCTACCTCCCCATTTTTATGTTACATCAACATCTGTATCATCAGCAGGACATATCTGCCACATGCATGCAAGCTGCAGTTAAGGAATGATGACTTTTTTTTCTTTTTTGGAACTGGAATATTAAAATGTGTATTTCTAACATGCATTTTTCATTTCACATCCAGAATGATTCACTTAATGAACCCACTGTACTTCCTTCATTAATGCTACTTAGTCTAGCTGGTCTGAAATCTGTCAGTGAGCAACCTCTGAAGACACACTGCTCCCTTTCTTCACATTTAGAAAACAGATTTTACACACTTAGCTTCACCTTGACTCTGAATCTTATATTTCAGAGTGTGAACCTGCTTTGTAACCCTTATATTTACAGATCATCCAAACCACAACCTTTATCTGGCTAAACCTATCAAATATACAGTGGTCATCATAGGTTTTTGTCACATTCAGATTTATCAAAGCTGTTAATTCTCTTCTAAAAAATTGGCCATACATTTGTGCTTTGCCAGCAAAATAATTGCTAGAAAACATGCATTTAAAAAAAAAATATGTCTAGGTAAAAAAAATGACTTTGCTTTATCATTTCTAACCACATTTTTAAAGAACCTCTGCATTTAACAACATCCCTGTGTCCTGTTGGAATCTAAAGCAATCATTGGTAATTAAAAGTACCACTTAGTAACTTAACAATTACATTAACACGCAATATACATGTAACCATAGAAACACTAAGGCACTTAAAATTGCAGTTGAACAATTCTCATGATTGTGTTTTCGTAATCTGAATTCCACACACCGCGGCGCTGTTGCAGCACAGTCGCATGCCATTGCCTGAGACAGCGTCAATCAACAAGCACACATTATGACGTGTAACCTGTTCATTAATAAAGAACTGCTTAAAATCAAGTTTTAAAATGCTACATCATATCTTGCAAACACACATACAGAAGCACACAATCCGTTAATTCATGGGCTTGTTTAGGGTCCTGAAATGAGACCGGTGCACCAGTAAAAGGCCCATTTGAGACCTTCAGTTTTGTGCTGCAGGGCTTGAAAATGGTCTTGGAGACAGTGCAATAGCAAGCTTTACTTCACATTCGGGATTTAAGATCCCATCATATGTGACCTTGTTCATCTTAATTTATTCATGAAATGTGTCTATTGCCAAACAGCTCAGAAGTTTTTTTTCTTTTTTTAATTTCTTTTTTCCCTTCATCTGACTATGTGAGCAACAGATTGTGTCTGGGTGCCACCCCTAAGTGTAATATTATCATTAACATAAAGCTGACTTGGCATTACTATGGTGGGTAGATACACCTTCCTGTCACCATTATTACATTTCCTTCTAACACACTTATGTTAGTAATTCTTCACTTATTGTTTATGAGCCCTGCGGTGCCAGAAGCTGAATCGGTGGAGATCTCTTTCCGAGTCCCATTGACACGGTCTCACAACCTGCTCCTCTTCCTCCTCTTCTTCCTCTTCCTCCTCTCCTACTTCCTCTTCCACACTACCTGCCAGGCAACTCTCCCCTGTCCTTCTGTGTTTGTGACCCAACAAGTTCTTAGTCCTACTTTTCTGGTTTAATTTGTCCATAGCATCAACCGAGCACCCTGCTTGTCTTTGTTCATTATCTTCATCCTCCTCCTCCTCTCCCCTTTCCTCCTCCTCCTCATTTTCCTCCTCTTCCTCAACATCCTCATCCTCATCATCGTGATCATCAACAGCCATCGTCAGGCCTAACTTGCTGTGGCTAGCTATCTGTAAAAATGAGGAGGAGTGCGGTGTGGATGGGCAGGCGGAGAGCGCTGCGTCGTACATGGAGAATGGTAGGTGGAGGTAGTGTCCGGCAGCAGCCGCAGCATAGATGCAGCAGCATGTCTGGGCGCAGTCGGGTCGTGCATCCCCCTGTCCTCCACGAACCATTCGGAAACGCTTGCGGAGGGGCGGTCCGGCTTGGGGTGCTAAGCAGATGCGGGTGGGCATAGCTCTGTGGAGTGCTTGGTGCGCAGAGCCGGTGCTGGGTGGCAGGATGCAGGGGGCCGTGGCGAATGCCGGGTTGGGTGGGAAGCACCAGTCCGTGCTCTGGAGAAGGATCTCGGCTCGCAGACGCCGGAGGAGGTTGTTAACAAGGACGGAGCGCCGGAGGAAGGCTTCAGGGTCGTCAATGAAACGCATCTTCTCCAGAGAAAGGCGCAGAACGTGAGCACGCTCCTCCAGAACTGGTGCAACCTGAGAAATATTACACCGTTACATCACAGCCAGAGCTGCCTGTCATAAGATAAGCGCTTCAAGTGACATGAATTTTATCTTTTTTGTATAATTAATCAGTCTTTGATGCTTTTACCTGTATAAAAATTACTTAAATCATGTTGTTCCCCAGTAAACAATCTTAATCTGCAGCGTAACACCAACTTTTAATAATTTAACTGTCTGACGATTTATTCACTGGTCAACATCCATTAATAACATTTGACACTTAAAACACGTTGGCTCTAAATGTAGAAATATTCCATTCTTACAGTCTGGCAGTATGTTCTGAAGCTGAAGGAGGGCTCATCATCATCATCGACAAACTTCCTCTTGAAGTATGCAATCCTTGACACTGAAACATGATCGGGTACTCGTCTACAGGGAGGTTCTGCTGAGAGAAGGAAATTGGTATCATGATTCATCAGTGTTGTGGGGATATAAAAAAAAAGATCTTAAAGGTATTTCACAAAGAAGAAAAAAAAATGTCACTTGGTTATGCATTTGCTCATGAAATTCATCCAATATTAATATCCAATTTCTGTTAAAGATGTAATCAGCACCATGTGTCTTCAGTCAGTCAACTCTAAGTAAAGATTTACTATTGGAAAAAAAGTTTAATGGATGGAAGAGCCCAACATGGAACTTTCAGTTCAATGAATAAAGAAAAGGAAGTGCTTTTCTGGACAAAATCCACCAGTGGAACATGATGGTCACAGTCTAATAACATGTCTGTGCCTGCCCAGCTTGTCTTCATTAAAAGAGCATTGGTTCTACAATGTGCTCGAGAATTCTAAAGGAAAATATCCAGACATCTGTATGTAAAATGAATCTCAAGAAGTGAGTCCAGCTGCAAGGCTGTGAGCACAACCTGGATGTCGCTCTGCAAAAGTTAAATTGTATTCTGTCATTGGTAGAATAGTTAGAGGGGCACAGTTCACATTGAGACGCGTCCAAGAGTTCTGATTGGAGGGATTGATAAAAATCTCTCCAAGGTGGACGACTACGAAGAACAGTTTAGTAGCAGTTGTTGCTGCTCAATCAGAAATTAAAAATTCATGCTTTTCTAGTAATCACGTTACAGGTTAGAACAACAACTTGGGTTACAACAAGTCATGACTGCAACGCAATAGAAAAATGCTTGTCAGAACTGGCATTTTTGCAACTACCCGAGCCAAAAATATTCACTTTAAATTTATGCACGTGCTTCTTCTGCACAGAATCATGCTGCAATGTATGGTGCTGTGCAAAAACTATGACAAAACTGAGTTGTATGTTATTAGACGAATGTGTCATTCATTAGCAGAATCAAATAAAACTTTCATTTGCTCTCAGCACGCAATGAGTTAGCAGTAAGAGCAAATGCTGCAGCCTTCCTTAACTAGACCTACTGTCTATTGTGATTCAAGGGGATGAAGTTGCTGAAATTAATCAGTTTTTACTTATTGTGCATCTAAATTGGTAAGGACAGAAACATCAGCGTTGGAAATATCACCTTGTGTAAACTGTTCCTCAGAGCTGCATGCTGGGGCAGAGTTTGACAGGCATGTCTTTGTGCAGTGCGCCGAATCCCATATGGGTGGATATGCAGAGAGCGGAGGGTCTCCCTCGGAGTCCAAAAAAGGATTCATGGACAAAACGAGGGTCATCTCTCACTCTGGTTTGGGTCTGGGGAAAAAAAGAACAGTGAAGAACAATGTTGTTAATGTTTCCAATCCTTACAATTTTACATCCTTACAAATGCGGAAACAGACATGTGAACTGAAGATAGCTGGTTGTTTAGTCCTCTTTAGTGGTTAATTTGGTACCAGTTTGAGGGCCACTTATCGGTCACTGTATTTCCGAAAACCTCCCAAGCATTCTACATATGCTTTCCTAATGATGCAGTAAATGTTAACAAGCTGTTTATCAGATTCTGGCAAATACACAACTTTGAAGGAGCTTCTGTTCAAGCTGCATGGCAATCTGAGCGTCGACAACGGAGAGCAGCATAAACCGTCAGATTCCTGGCAGCTTTGTAGTGAGCGTGGCTCTGCTAGGCAAGGCACGCAGATGGAGAAATGACACCCACTCACACCATGAATTCCCTATTGATTAGTTGGTAGAAATTGGGGGCATGTTTGACACCAATTTGTTTGGTGAAATGGATCCCACATGTCAAATCATGCTGGGAAGCTTGAGTCAACAGCATGATCATCTGAAACAAAGGGGATGATGCACAAAGTCCCAGCAGGCATCAAACTAAGGGTATAGGACCTGACAAAAGGTTTCCAAGTGAAGCAGTGCCTGTTGTTAGAATGTAGCCACTTATGCATCGAAAACAAGGTATTGAAAAGCATGCCGCTTTCTGTTTTAAGCAAAGTGGTGCAGATAAGAAGAAACATTAGTATGACACTTTGCTTGGCAGAGAGCAGCACTAATCTGCCAACTGAGCCTTTTCAATCGGTAAACAGAGCCCCACTGTGACGACACCGAAGGGCCTGAGAGCCTAAGTCTGCCTGAGATTCTGTGAATCCACCGAGAGAAACTCCATGTCCTTTTGATCACAGGGAATGGCTGTCATCTGCGCCGCTGCTGATTTCTCCCCATCATGCAGAATGCAAAGCCAGCTGTGAAAGAATCAGCAGCCGGACCTCCTTGTCACCACCTTTCCTCCTCAAAGCTTTCTCCTTCCCCTCCTCCACCTGCCAGAACAAAAACGTATCATCACCCTCAACCCATCCCGACAGACCGAACAGAGGCAACATCTCAGCCTCACCCGTTGGGTACCTGATTAAAATGTCCGCTTCAATAAGCTCTCGGTTTTGCTTGGATGAACAGTTTTATTTCTCTGCGTTGTTTTTCTAGTGTTTGCCTTTAACTGACTAATCAGCCACTGAAACATCACCTCAGACGGTGCTCTCACCAGGCCTCTCAGCTCAGCTCCGGGAGTAATGGATTAAGCCGAACATTGCATTGTTCAGCTGTGAAACGTAGCAGACATGCTTTCAGATCAAAAGTCAACTTTTAACAGTGAGTTGGTCAACACTGTGGATTTTTCACAAAGCTGTCAATGTTTACTTCTGGCTCCGAGTTATTTTATTCCACTGTGAACAGCATCCCTGTGAGCTGCCACCTTATAATGAAGGAAGGATTAAAGTTCTTTATTGATTCAAACGGGGGGGGCTTAGACTCAGTTCAATTGAGGATGCAAATTCTTTCGGACCAAGTTCGCTTCCACTCATATTCAAGCGATTTGGACTTTTAGAGTCACATCATTACTGTCTTTTGTTAAGGGTGGCACCGCGTCAACAATTACTGAAGGTGATGACAATGCTCATCTACTGGTTAAAGCAGGACATCTGTTTCCACCACATACAGTAAGAGCACAAAATGGAGATGTTTGAATTATATTTCTCTCTGAACTTTAACTGCGTTCTTCCACGTCGGACCACGAGACATTTTTCCCTGGCTGTCGTCTTGTACCCACGTTGGTTTTGGCCGTTCATCCACAATGCCCATACCCGCATTCCCTTTGTACTGTAATCTGATTCCTGTATTGGATTTGGTTCATTTGCAAAGGACTAAGATCTAGGTTTGTAGGTGGTAAACAGTTTTCTTCAATCTACACCAGATCTGAAGTATTTTTCTTTTTTTGCATCATCTTTTTTGCCCAACAGAAAATTGTTGATGATAAAGGATCACACCTGAGTCACTTCACTTCCCTCTGGCCAATGCTGTCGGGCAGCCGAGAGTGTGAAGCATGTGGAATAATTCCTTTGAAATTTAGGAGATAAAAAAGTAAAAGAAAACCCAGCTGCAAGCTTTTCCTGCTGTTCAGGTTATGGGCTTAATCGACGTTATGAATCAATTCTACCGTCGTGTTATTTGAAATGAAAGAATAGTGTAAGAGTAATGTTGAGTGTTTTAATTTTATTTTCTGCCATATATAAATGTGAATTAATTATAAAAATAAAAATATTTTTTTTACTTTACCGATTCATCTTTTTTGTCTCAGAGACATTATTTTTAGCTAAACAGCTTATGATTATATAATTACCTTTTATCTTTGACTTAAGTTACAAAAAACTGACTTCCCTTTCCTTTTTGAGTCTTAAAGTAATTTTTTTCTTCCAAATAGAAATTTGAACAGAATTTAAACAAGTTCTGCAAAATAAAATTGTAATTTCCACCTATTACTGTTATGCAAATAACTGGTAGTAATCAAGGAAAGATCAAGGTGCTGCCAGTTCTTCAGCGAGACCTGCTGAATATGAGGGCAAAATAATAATAGAGGGAAATAAATAAATTATCATAATAGAAAACCTAACAATGGACAGCTTAGTGTGTAAATTGCAACTCATTACAGCTGTGTTTTGGAAGAGTTCTGCTAAGAGCTCATGTTCACCTGTAAATTATTATTTCTGTGCATCCTTTATTGACTGAATCTGAAGACTCGCCTGATCTACAAAACTTGAAACTAATTGGTTAAGAAAAGGGCCGATAAGTTCAGCTGTCCTGTCACCATCTGAATGAATAATACTAATCGGAATTAATACTCATCAGCAGTGCTATTACCGATACAATCACTGATAACACCAACCGGCAGCCTTGGAAACTCAGTTTTGACAGAAATGTCAGTAAAAAGTAAAAAGGGAGGGTTTTTTTCCTCCCAGTTTTGCTGAAAAGATGCCGTGACTTTGTGTATGATCCGAAAGTCTGGAGGATCCAAAACATATTTTCAAACCACAACTACTGTAGTCCAGTATGATTGGAACTAAGCATCTTATTTTTGTTTGTTACAGAAATAAGGCTGAGATTATTTGGCCTTTGGCAACCCTCCGCTGTGTGTGTTCGTGTGTAAAGGTAGGGTGACCCAATTCCTGTAAAGGTCAAGGTGTAAAGGCAAGTGGTAGGGGTCGGGTGCAGTGTGAGTCGATCAGCAGCCAAAGGCGGGGAACCTGGCGGTCCGATCCGTGGCTGCAGAGGCTAGCTCTTGGGACGTGGAACGTCACCTCTCTGGTGGGGAAGTAGCCTGAGTTGGTGTGCGAGGTTGAGCGGTTCCGGCTAGATATAGTTGGACTCACCTCGACTCACGGCTTGGGCTGTGACTAGCTACTGATGGCGTATGCGACTGCTGAAGAGGTGTCCTAATTTGTAGTGGTTAACCTTGTTGCTCTGTTTATAGCCTAAGTTTATTCTAGACCAGTGCTTTTATATTCAGGTCCACGATGGTCCAGCAGATTTTTTCATGTTTTCCTCCCCTATTGCCCCTGATCTGTACGAGTCAGTGAGCAGAACTTCATGGATGCTGGATCGATTTCATTTGAGTTAGGTGTGTTAGAGCACAGAAACACTGAAAACCTGCAGGACTGTGACATTCATAGACCCAAACTGAAGTTTGTGCTCGACCTCTCTTTGCTGGACCAAACAGCCATGTTACTTCTAGTCTTTTGCATTGGCCTATGCCGTTGATGTCCAATTCTAGTCCTTGATGGATCACTAACAGCCTGGTGCATTTTAACAATCTTTTCCTTTGAATCAGGTATATTGGAGCAGGGAAACATCTACAACCTGCAGGAAAACAGCCTCTGAGGAATAGAATAGACATCCTTGGTCTATACAGACTGTGGTCTGAAGCACTTTGTTGTATTTCAACAGGTTAATGTGTTTCCCCACATTCAGTTGGATGTCTGAACTTCGAAGAAAAGTGGCAGACCCAATCAGTGTACCTCCGAGTCCTCCATCTCTTGCAAATGTATTTTATCTTTATAGTCAATCCCCATCATGTGCAAGGTAGAAGGGTGTATAAATACAGCTGGTTGTAAACAAAGTTCTTTTTTTTCTGTTTTCCTCTTTAAGTATACTGTGCAGTCATCAACAATCTCTGTCAAGCAAGCCCCCCTCCTCTGAGATTATTCATGGAATGTGAACTATTCACTTTTTTCTTTTGTATCAAGCAACATGACATGTTTGAGATAATAAATCATGATGCTGATGCTGAAACAATTTATTATGCAGCCTTTGATGTCAATCAGATCATACTTCTCTGACTGGGATTCCAGCGCTGAAGGCTTTACAACCAAAGGACCACCAACTAGAACCAATTATGTCACTGTTATTGAGTGCTGCTGCCACGCTTAATTAGCAGCTCTGGCCCTTCTCATCTTCCCACTCTAGTTGCTTTTTTACCTCCAGCTGTTTTCCTCCTCATCACCTCCTATCACCACCGCTGATGCCATGTTTGCCGGGGCACAAAGAAACGAGCATGCCATCACTCCCCCTGCCCTCCGTGGGGACCTCCATCTAGACAAGCCCCTTCCCTTCTTTACTATCTCTCGCCCCCGGTCTCAATCCCCGTCTCTTTCTGTCTGACATCCTTTTAACAGCGGTCACAGTTGACAGCTCTCTGAACTGAACTGGAAAAAAAAAAAAAACATACAACAATGAGACTACCAACGGAGCAGCTTCCCTACATGTTCAGCTACACTTCTTCAAAGAAAAGGAGGAGGAGAGTGTGAAGAAAAATGTACGTGTGTGTGAGAGAGAGGGAGACGTAGGAAGAAATGGAGGGTTGAGAAGTAAAAATGGGGCTGAAGGAGAAAAATCTCCTGGGGTGGGTGGGAGGGATCATTTTCAACCTTTTTTGTGTTTCTGTGTCTCGCAGGATTGTGAGCAGCTGAGAGCTAATGCAGATGTGTGCGATCCTTTTTAACATTTATTCAGGGGCGGAAAAAGCCCTGCAAGTACAAGTGTATGCTAGTTTGTGTGCACGCTTCACCTCTTTTCACTCACAATTCCTCCGGCTTCATTCTTCTTATCTGCTCTCTCTCACAGCCTCCCTAACTCTGTCTGACTCTATCTTGCATTCTTTTTCATTACATCCTTTGATGATGAGAAGTTAATTGCGGAGCCAGGGCATGAGGCAAACTGTGGGATGGGGGGGATATGATGGAAACTAGAAGAGAATGGGAAAAGACAAGAGGGATAGATGGATGGAGTGATTCAGAGAAGGAAGGAGAAGTGCCGTAGGAGCCTTGTCATGAGCGGAGACAGATTGCCTGCGGGGATGATTTTTGCTGTTGTGATTGACTCAGTCCCTGTAGCGCTGAGATAGACAAGCAAACACACACTCAGACATGCACAGCTTGTTGTGTCCTAAAATATTTCAGATGGAAAGTCAACCAAGGATTTAGTAGTTGACAAAGGCAGGAAAATATACTGTAGATATTCACGTATCCTTACCAAACTGTAATAGCCTAAGATTTTTATAATGGGTTTGGTTTATATTGGAAAGTGGCATGATTTCTCCAAAAGGTTTGATCACTTTGTATATAAATGAGGCAAATCTTATTTAAAAAAATATTTTTATTGGTTTTGTTTTAGCAAAGGTTGTGTTGTCCGAATCATCCCTCGGCCTGACGACGAGCCCAAACAATCAGAGATCATGAAAACTAAATTCAGCCGGAAGAATAACACAGTCCTGCACTATTTCCTTGATCCTGACACCCAGCCTGGGATCTCATAAAAAGACTTAAGATGTCAGCTCTTTTCAAAATGCGTGTTCAGCATGAAGCTGTTTTATCTTGTTGTGCCTCACATTTCTGGGTATCATGGACTTAAATTGCTATGTGTGTGTGTGTGTGTGTGTGTGTGTAGGTGTGAGTGTGAATGTGTGTGAATCTGTGTGGCATTGAGAACTGGCATCATAAAGAAGGCTGTTCTATGGTGACACCGTTGTCAGTCCTCTAGTTGAAAAGACAATTAAGATGACTTTTATATTAAAAAAAATCTTTTCCAACCGAAAGCATCCTTTCTGTGTTTTGAACCTGGAACTGCTGCTGTACATCAGCATGGATGCAACATTATGAAATAAAGAGTACAGACACAGTGGTGGTTTAGCTGGTGATCAGAATGACCAACAGTCGGGCTTTTTTTTTTCTTTTTTCTTTCTTTACTCCTAAGTAGTCTCATAAAAATGTCATATCCATAGCAACACAGACCTCCACACACACTGTAAGGCAACCGTTGCTACTGTATGTGAGTTTTTCATTTTGAATCAGGATTTTATACCACAAGGTCAAAGTTTGTAGTATGTAATTCATGGGCTACGAACATCAGACTATGGAACAACAAACAAACCGTCTCTCTATACATGCTTGACTAAATTACCCAAGGCAAAGCAGCTCAAAGGTAGCAAAAGCAGCAGCCTGCAGCCTCTGCAATCTATCAGACCTTTTAAAGAAATAGGAATAGGATATGAAAACCTACTGTACAACATCACTCAAGATGAATGTTTCCTTTGGAAATGAAAATACTTTATCTTGAACTGCGGTGATCTCTTGAACTCATTTTCTTCATATTTTGCTTCCATGTACCAGAATTTCTTTCAATCTTTTAAAGTTGTTTGGAGCAACAGTTGTCCTTGTGTAGAGGTGTTTACCAAGGTTTTCAAAGGACATTTCACTCACTTTTTTACCTGTGCACTACCTTTGTGTACATTGTGTTCTTACATATGAGTAGGCTAAACTAAAATGGAAAAGGAAAAAAGAAGAAATGCAAGTTTGCAAAATTACAAAGCAGCAGATGAATAGTATTTGAAAGGAATTGCCTACAGATAAGGGAACCAGCAAAGACCAGACAGAGAATCCAAGACATGCTTCTGGTCATTAAATTTAATTATTGTTTCTTGTGTGATCTTTGCCTCTGGCCCAGGTCATCGTTATAAATGAGAAATTGTTCTCAATTGACTCACCTGGTTAAATAAAGGTTAAAATAAATTAAGTCGATCTATGTTCACTTAAGTTTTGACATGATCTTCATGTTGTGACCTTAACATTACTAAAGCAGCGTTGGGCTATCTTGACTGTGAACATAAGACGGCCAGCCTACACTATTGTAAGTGTCCTTCAAGAAGCCAGAACTATTTTTGAAATTATAAGATGTCTTGGAGGGTTACACATAAAAGACACTCACACCAAATATTTGCCCTCAAGCTTATTTAATTGTGCAAATAATGTTTATCTAATATAAAGTGCTTAAAGTATGGTTGCTCAAGTTTCATTGAATCTCTAAATTTATTTCCCATTTTCCTGGTAACGTAGAAAGAAATGCTTCGTCTTGCCAACAGTTTGACAACAGACTAAATGTATGTTCTAAGAAAAGAAACTGAAACCAACCAATGGTTTGCATTTTTAAAATAAAGATTTAGTTACTGTATTGATCAATAATTAGACATAGACTTAAAAATGAATCTTAAAAAAAGATGATTTTTTTATTTATTATCGTCATGTAGTAGCTAATCCTTAATTTGAATTTATTTGGAAAACGGCATATTTTGCACCAACATAGCATTGTTACAGATAAATGAGCATGGACTTGCTCGTCCTGCCTGATCTTCCTTGTTTTAGAGTTCTTTATTTTTCTTGCCATGTTCCCTTGCTGCATGCCTGAGAACCGTTCCACCCCTGGCAACACTTGTTTTCACTTTTAATTTGATATTACTGCGTAATATCTGCAGCAAGGTTTCAGGATGAAAGCAGTTTTGTCTGCTGTTGCTGGAACTTACTGTATGATATGAAGCAGAGAAACTAAATAAGCAGTAATATGTTGGCTGAGGTTTTTTTAAGCCTTTTGTGGCTTTTTAGGAAGTTCCACCTACTTTCCCTAGCAGTACACGCAATAGAAACTATTTAAAGTGAAACAAATTCTTCACCCAAACATGGAGTGAATATTTCATTCAGAGGAACTGTGCAGCATGCGTCTAATAAACTTTGTGCTCTCAGACTATTTTTCTCTGTGGCCTCTAAAATGCTAATCGATCCAGCATGTGTTTCAAAGAGTATATGCCATATCAGTGTGTGTGTGTGTGTGTGTGTTTGTGTGAGAAAACCGTTTACTCCCTGTTCTTTTGGCCAGGTTTTTACTTAGTATTTCCGAGCCTTCGGGGAAAAGATAGCAATGAAAAGATGTCTGTGGTTTTCACATCAAAACAGATCCCGGACGGACTCGCCACACACACAAGCATGCAATGTGTCATGCCCTGAGAGCACAGACTCCAGCAGATCCATTTTGGACCAGGGAACTCTGCAGAAGACATGAGTGAGTCAGGAAGATTTTGTCCTGCCATATTGTATTACTCCAGATGACATACACACCCAGCACGACAAGAACACAAATTCAACAAATTTTGACAAGAGCAAATGTTTATACTTCTCTAATAAAAAAAAAAGCTGTTGTAGGTTAGTTCATGTGGAAAAGCACAGGCTTGAGATTATGATCACAACTAAAACTGGCTAAACAGTAGGGCTGCACGATTATGGTCAAAATAATAATCGCGATTTTTTTTTAGCAATATTGTGATCACGATTATTAATCACGATCATTCATTGTGTCTGAAAAAATGTTTGTTTTTTAATGCATCAAATATAAACAATGTGCTACAAATCTTAAAGACAAGTGACATTTAAAATTAAAATGGATGATACTGTATATAATGCAAAAGACTGACTCAATACTTCAGCATTCAGAAGTACTAACTGAATGATGCAGAGAGAATCTCAAAATGTAACTTAATGGAAAT